>JAEQBH010003410.1:0-120521 GCA_016808115.1 Tetrastigma voinierianum
AAACAATGTTTTGACGTCATTTATCATAATCATAGTACATAAGATAGCAAGAAGAATCCTAATAGACTTAAGCATAGCGACGGTGAAAGATCTCATCATAGTCAATACCATGAGTTGTTTGAAACTTTACCGCAAGTCGAACTTGAAGGTCATATCATGTTTGATCTTATGAACCCGTACAACCAGTGACCTTAGCACCCTCGGTGGGTCAACCAAATTCCAATCACAGTTATTGTACATTGATTGCATCTGGACTTCATGGCTTGAAGCCATTTTGAATCTGGGCTCATCATTGCCTCTCATGTGATAGGTTGTGGGCTCATCTTGATCCCACAGATCTGTGGTTTGTGCCCGATTCACGAGAAATCATTATCTCTTGGGCTCATGATGAATCCCTCTTTGGACCTTACGTGGGCCTTGTGCGAAGATGTTGACTCAACAGGCGGTTGGGAGTCTTATAAATTTCCATGGAAGGCTCGTTGCAACTTGTGGTTCTTGAACTTCTTCAAAAGTATCTTCTTGCTTGACTCTTTTGGAAATAAAGGCTCTCTTTCCAAGGCACATCACGAGCAATAAACACTTTGTTCTCAGATGGGATGTAAAAGTAATACCCTTTTGTTTCCTTTGGATACCCCACAAATAAGCACTTATTAGTTTTGGATGCTAAAGCACTTCGAAACGTGCTTTACATAAGCTTCACAACTGAATCTTGAGAAAAGACAAACCAGGACGCTTTCCTGCCCACAACTCATATGGTGTTTTCTCGACCGCTTTCGATGGAATTCTATTCAATAAGAACACAACAGTCTCTAATGCATATTCCCATAAGGACATTGGAAGATCTGTTCGACTCATCATAGATCGAACCATATCTAATAAAGTTCGATTTCTTCTTTCAGATACACCATTCCATTGTGGTGTTCCAGGTGGAGTGAGTTGTGAGACTATCCCATAATCCTTAGATGATCATGAAATTTTAACCCAAATATTCACCACCTCGATCAAATCAATTTGTACTTCTTTGATATTCTTTCCATGGCGATTACGTACTTCATTCTTGAATAATTTGAACTTTTCAAATGATTGGACTTATGCCTCATTAAGTAGATATAATATATCTACTAAAGTCATCATTAAAAGTAATAAATCTTGATAACCTCCTCTAGCAATTAGGCTTATTGGTCCTAGCATCTCTGTATAAGGCCCAATGGGTCACTAGCCCTCTCATTGTGTCCAACAAAAGGAGCCTTGGTCATTTGCCTAGTAAATAAGATTCACATGTTTTAAATGGCCTAATCCAAATGAATGTATTGCTTGTCTTGATGGAGCTTGAATCACGTTCTCATTGACATGGCCCAAAGACAATGCCAAAAGTAGGTTAGTTAAATCAATTGGACTTGAACCTCTTAATGTCGATGTTATAGATGGGTTTAGGTTGTTCAAGTTTAGAACATGAGACATTAGATAAATGAGCATTCAGTAAATGCGCATTATAGATGGAGAAAATATTATTCTTAATAATAAAGTGAAATCCATCCACGTCTAAACAAGAAACTAAAATAATGTTTCTACTCACAGTAGGCACATAATAACAATTCTTTAATTGGAAAACAAGTCCCTTTGACAAAGTCAATCATAAAATCCCTACGACTAATCACGGCAACTCTTGCTCCATTCCCGCTTATTCAAGTCCATTTCGCCTTTAGCCAATGATCTACTACTTCGCAAGCCCTGCACATTTACACAAATGTGAGATCCACATCCAGTATCTAATACCCATGAAGCAGAAGTAGATAGATTGACTTCTATAACATAAATACCTGAAGTGGTAGCCTCGCTACTCTTCTTTTTCTTCAGATCTTCCAAGTAGAGCTTACAATTCCTCTTCCAATGACCTTGTACATTACAAAAGAAGCAAACTCCCTCCTTGGGCAGCTTTGGCTTCTTAGCGTAAACTTAAGGACTGTCACTTTTTGCCTTTGCGCCTTATTGCCTTTGCCTTTTCCCTTCTTTCATGCCTTCCTTTACGAACCATAAGCCTTGGATTTGTCTTTTTGAATGTTCGTCTCGACATTCTTTAACATTCATAACTTCGGCAATAGATTTCTCCATATGGTGCATATTGTAGTTCATATCAAATTGATCATAAGATTCAGGTAATGAACCTAGAATCAAATCAATAGCCAAATCATGACTAATAGGAGCACCAAGCTTATCAAGCTGATCGATGAGACCCAGCAAATGCTGGCACATGTGCACTTGCGAAGTGCGGGAGTCATCTTGCATGCATTCAATACTTTGGTGGTTGTAAACCTTTCTTGGCATTACTCGGAACATTCCTTGAGATACCACATCATATCAAACGCCTCCATTTCTCAGAGTATACGAGCTCGAGTTCATGGTTAAGCATAAGACCGGGTTACATCCACAGTCATTGATACTTACTATAAGCATCCCTTTTGACTCATGGGGCGCTATTGTGAAATTCATTAGGGATTTCATTATCAGAACATACATCTTCCCCTCTTGTTTAAGGACAATCCTCCAAATTTAGGACAATCGGGAAGTTTGTGATAAGTTTTCCTTTTCAGGACACATCCACGGAGTAAATGTTGATGTCTTGTTTGATACCGATAGATCTACATACAAAAATAACACAAGCTTTTAATAAATGAGGTCTTTAATACTCCCACTAAAATTGTACTCTTTAATTAACACCGAAGCAATCTTATAGTTTCTTAGTGGGTGAAAATCCGTTTGACTTAAATTCAAGCTTAGCTTTGGCAGCAAACCAGCTAACTAGGTAGAAAACTCTTTCCTTTTATGCCCTTAGGCCCCAAAACCGTTATGATAGCCTAGTTAAGTCTAACCATATTCAATCTTATGGATATCACCATTATCCATCATGTCTTCCTAAGATGGCCTAATACACACCACCTTTGTGAAAACTATATTAAGGCGATCAGTATTGACAAGTGTTAAATTATGGAAGGCATTTTATGACTTAATATTTTATGTGATAGAAATTATCAAGTTATTAGAGCAAAACTTTATAAACATATACATGCATCACATACAAGCATATTAATAAGCATAAATGTAAACGTGACATGTCATGGCTGCATTTCACAGGTGATCTCCCATAAGCGATAGCAGAATGCGGGATTCTTATTTTACCAATGCCAGCTTTATGGAAACTTGTCTCCAGAAGCGGAAACGGACCGTTCTTACTCTTCTTCATTACAAGCAAGTAATAATTGTATGCTATTTTATGCTAAAATAATAAAAAGAGACACATGTTGTGTCAATAAAAACAACGACACACAGGTCACATGCTAATATAATGAAAAGAGACACACATGTTGTGTCAATAAAAATTAACGACGCGCAGGCCGTATTTAAAAATTACAAACCCATAATTAATACCTTCCAATCACATTGAACTAAGGGCCATGACATGTACCATGCAAATTGAATATAAACACATTAAGCACATAATCAAATTATGAATATGGTCTTTCAATTGCAGCGTTAGTCACATAAACAAATTTTAAGGCTAGCATGAGTGAGTTATTGCCTGGAAATTTCTCCTAATCATTAATCACACTAATAATTACGGTCATTCCTAATGTTGAAGTTACTCTTAATCTTACAATCCATCCTTAATTTGGAACAATCTACTTAATGTAATAATCTATAACAGTCCAATCTTAATGTCTAACATTAATGTATGATCCCTGCGATTAAGAATAATATGTAATAGTCCATTCTAATGTCTAACATTAATGTGTAACAGTCCTATTGATTAATAAGAATCTATAACAGTCCATTCTTAATGTCTAACATTAATGTGTAACAATCCTGCGATTAGAATAGTGCATAACGATCGATTCTTAATGTCTAACGATAATATTATGCTTGATCCTGCTAATTAATAAGAATTTGTAACAACCATACTTAATATGTAATAGTCCTATTGATTAATAAGAATTTGTAACAGCCATACTTAATATGTAACAGTTCTACTAATTAATAATAAGTTATATGATCTAATCGAATTGAACACAAGAATTACGAATATAATTTGATTCTGATCATCAACAGTCCTAATCCTATTAGAGCTTTTCTAAACCAAATCATTTTTCAATTTATGATATGATGTTACAGACTTCATATACATGCGACTCAGATTAATACTGATTATAAAACAGATGAACTAATGGATCATGGCATATCACATATGGCAAAACAAATAAACTAACCAGATCACTTTATATCACATATAAAAATCAGTTTCACCAAACAGCAAGTAGCTCTAATACCATTGTTGGAATCTAGCAATAAGAAAACGCAGTAGAAATAAAAAAAATTAACGTTGAACTGCATCAGGATCCAAGCGGTTTGATGAAACTAAACAATGATTCAAGAGAGTCACGAGATCTTACCTCTTGTGGGCCAGATCGCTGCGACTAGATGCGAGATTTGCTTGATCACACACACGCTAAAACACAAACATAACTCCTTTTGGAAACGATCCAGTGACGAGCGAGAGCGATGCGGTGTGCAGCGCCCTACGAGGTATCCACACGAGCGGCCTAATGGATGGGATGGATGTGCTAGCACCTTATGATAGGTCATTGTCCCTAGAAAACCAAAGACATAGTGTCTTCCAAAAACTCTAAAAGAATTCTCTCAAAAACGCCCACTTCAAAGAACCACCTCCTTTAGATGATAAACCCGTATTTATATCAAGCCTCGAACCCTTTTATTAAAACTAATTTAAACCAAATTCCATTAACTATTAATGGGCTTGGGCTTGGGCAGGCTTAATCATGGGCAAAGAAAAGTAGCATAACATCCACATTATAGCTCATTCTTATGTGTGACCCTATGAGTTCATAATGTTGTGATAGAGACGAATGATATTCTAAGCCCGCAGTTATAATTGGTCTCTAGCGAACGTATAACTACCGTCAAGTGAATTGATGACTCAAGGAAACCTTACCATAGTGATATTAGTCCTTTGTCACACTATGTCTAGATTAAGCACAAAGCATGGATGAAGTCATGCTATACAACAATCGTTTCTTGATTCTCAGTGGCCCGACTAAACAAATGATATTGATAACTCTATCAATCTCATTCGAGCTCATAGCCATGCATTTCTCAATTTCACTTATCAAGAGGCCAATAGACATCTCACTCCAATTAAGACCAGGACAAATTACTTCACTATCCTCACATTCCTCCATGATTTCACGCCTTGACCATAGCACGTATTACCATCCTGGTAAAGGCGTCATTGAAGTGCGTCAAGACACACGAAGTTCCTCATGTGAATCCATGGTGAATTCAGATTGAAGGACTCAAATACCACCCTCATAGTAAAGGAGTACTAATGACATAATCCATGGTATTTCTCATGGCTAATTAGGTCGATAACATGAACTTAACATGTATTTATGTTACGCGAAAGGTAACATCTTATGTTCATGACCGACAAAGCGTGGTCTTTTTCTCGAGAAAACTTAATAGTCTTACTTCATTATTATTCCCACAATAATGATCGGCTATGGACTATTTAGAATAGTCTTCTTATGCCTTAAGGTTTTACTGCAAGTCACATACTTGGTGATTTGTAAAGCGAGCCAGACTATTCCAAAGTTCTGATTTTATCAAGTTGAAACCATAATTTAAATATGAATAAAATGATAAATGCCTCATGTATATAAACATATAATGACAATGTATATGCCACTGGGCTAGAACATATCACTAACTTGGGGCCCCTCTCCCATTTCTACTCCGGGTGGGTCACGTTACTTTGTTATATTTGTGGATATTTTTTCCCGATATACTTGGATTTATCACTTCAAAAATCGTTCTGAACTTTATCAAATATATCATGACTTTACCAAAATGATTGAAACACAATTTTCTAAACCTATCAAAGTTTTCAGATCTGATAATGCCCAAGAATATAAAGCCCATGAATTTACCTCTCTATTCTACATCAATTTGGTATTGTTCTCATTCCTCTTGTGCTAGCACTTCTCGACCAAAATGCTGCATGGGGCTGAACGCCAAACCGTCATATTCTTGATGTTGTTCGTGCTACTGCTATTCTTTGCTTCTACTCCTTCTCGGTTTTGGAAGAGCGCTCTTCTTGCCCGTTACACCATCAATCGGTGTTCTTCTCCCATTGTTCATAATCAAACTCCTTATGATATGTTGTTTGGTTCTTCTCTCTCCTATGACTTACTTAGAGTCTTTGGATGTCTATTTCTTCTTCATGATCATGAAAAACAAACTTCAATCTCGTTCTACCGTTTGTGTTGTTTCCTTAGGTATAGAATTGGTCAAAAAGGTTATAGGTGTTATGATCCCATTAGCAAACGTCTTCATGTTTCTCGGCATGTGGTCTTTTAGGAACACAAAATGTTTTACCAACTACCTCATGTTCCTGTTTCCCTTATCCCTCTATCTATCCTCTCCCTAACCTTTTTCCTAAGAGTCTCTCACCTCTCTGTCTGAGTCTCCCCCTTCTATTACTGATGTTCCTTCTCATGCATTTGATGAGCTTCACTTGTTGATCATCGACGTGCCACGTTGATACTACTTATTTGTGGATCTGTTGGTCACTTCTTACTCTCATGCACTTAAAGTGGATTCCCATCGGGTAACTACTCTTCCTTCTCACCTTCATAACTTTCATTGCTTTTCTGCTCTTGCCTCTCTCTAGGAACCTCAGACTTTTCATGAGGCTTCCTCCCAACCCTTATAAGCGTGGCTATGAAAGAAGGATTAATGCATTGCATAAAATTGGAACATAGGATCCCAGTTGATCCTCTGGAAAATCTGCTATCAGTTGTAAATGGGTTTGTAAGATCAAGTCTCATAGGATGCTTGCTTGTTGGTCCTTCTGAGGCTCGCCTTGTTGCCAGAGGTTTTACTTAGGAGTATGAGATTGATTATGAGGAGACTTTTGCTCCTGTGGCTCGACTTTCTTATGATAGGACTCTTAATGCCGTTTCTGTAGCTCGCAAATGGCCCCTCTTTCAGAGTATTTCGACTACGGCGGGCACTTTATGGGCTTAAACAAGCTCCTCGAGCATGGTTTGCAATGTTCAGTTCTACTATCTCTCAACATGGTTTTTCAAGCAGTTCTTTTGATACAATTGTTTTTCTTAGACGGATTACGGGTCGTGGTATTCTTATTCTCTCTTGTATGTCGATGATATGATTAATACAGGTGATGATATCCCGGGGTGGCTAGGGATCTAGCGCTTTCTTGGTCGTCGATTTGAGGCCAGAAAGATCTCGGCCTCTTAATTACTTTCTTACTCTAGAAGTTCTTCTTCTACGAGATGGATTTATTATCTTACTCGGGCTAAGTATACTTGGTCGATTTCGAGACGGTATCGCGTGGCAAGACTGACAAACCTATTGAGTATAACTGTCGCCTCAATTCTCATGATGGCGGATCACTATCTAATGCTACTCTCTACAGACAACTTGTTGGGAATCTAATCTATCTCATTTATTTTCGCCACATTATTTCTGTCGATTCCATGTAGTGATCGGTTTATAGGCGCCCCTAGATCTCTCATTATCTTCTTTGTTCTGGGATTCTTGATGCTCTGAAAGGCACCATATTTATTGGTCTTCATTTTTCTTCCCATTCTTCATTAACTCTTCAGGCATATGTAAATGCAGATTGGCGAGTGATCTAACGATGATCCCAGTGCTTTATGGATATTATTTTCTTAAGGTGATTCTCTTATCTCTTAGAAGTAAGAAACAGAAAGCGGTCGTTGCTCATTGTTCTGACAACGAAGCGGGAATAGCGCGACAACTACTACAGCTGAACTTGTTGGTTATTTAGTTTACTACGGGATCTTAAGGTATTTGTTCCATATGACTAAAATTCCTTGTGACCGATGAAGTACTATTCAAATTGCTCATAATGATGTCTTCCCGTAGACGTACTAAACATATTGGAGATTGATTGTCACTTTAATTCGTCATCATACCTTAGGAGATGCGCTCATGATCTGTTTCCTCGAGATTAGTTAGTTGATATCTTCACAAACCACTTCCTCCGGAAATTTTGAGCTTTAGCTTCCAAAACTCATAATGGTTTCTCTTGACTTCACCATGAGTTTAAGGGGATGTTAAAATATTATATTGTTATATTTATTTTGTAATATCCTAGGATTATAATTTTGTATTTTAATAGGATTGTAATTTGTATTTCTTACAGGGTTATATAGCACAACTATATAAGACTTCACATTGTCAACATAATTTACAGTTTTTAATAGAAAGACTAAAGTCTTTCTTAATTCTCAATCGTGTTGCATAGGAAGCAGGAGGCCAAGGTGGTTTGCATGAGATACACATGGGGATGTTGAGTCCAAGATGGCTTGAGCCATCACAATTCTTCCGACCTAAGATAGAAGTTTGGTTTCTTTGTTCAATCTTCCATCTATTCTATTAAAACATTCCGGAAAAGGCTCATGGAACATCATGATGGAGGGATTCAAGGTACTCCCATATTGGTGGTGATCGGAATTTTTGCAACAGTAGAAATTCTCTTGGCCGTCTCATTATTGACATATCAGTACAAGCAATACTTGACTTATGTAGGCTTAGTTTTTAGCCAAACTTAGAACATGACTGGTTTAGGCAATCCATAATTACATCTATTTGACTTTCCGAGGCTTCGGTAAACAAGAGTAGATCATCAACAAAGAATAAATGAGATAGGGCAGGACTATTATGAGAGAGTTTTATAGAGGACCATCTTCTTTTTTCTACTCTCTCTGTCAATCAAATCTGTGGTGAGATTGCGTCACCTGGCGGAGTCTAGTAGGTTTGAACCGATCCAAAATTTTCCCATTCCAGCTTACTGACATCCTCACGGTTTCATTGCAGTGCATTACATTCCTGACCTACCTTGGAGGGAAGTCAGCCTTAATCAGAGTGTCTTTGATGAAGTTCCAAGAAACATAATCGTATGCTTTTACTAAATCTATCATTAAAAGCCTGATACCTCTCCCCTAAGCCCGAGTCCTCATGCTATGCAAAATCTCTTGATAAATTACAATGTTATTTGTAATCTGGTGACCTGGAACAAAACTACATTGATTCTAGGAGGTTAGGCTGCGCAACAAAGGTTTCAATTTGTTCGTCAAGGTCTTCGTAATGAGTTTGTATCCCACATTGCAAAGGTGATGGGCTGAATCAGAAATATTCTCAGGTGCCAGAGCCTTTGGAATCAAGGTTAAAATGGTCTCATTCAGGCCATTCAGGAGAGACAGTATCAGGAAATGAAGGACAAGATCACACATGGAAGGGCCCACTATATCCCACGTTTTTTTGTTAGAAACCAACATGAAAACCATCCTTTCTCGGGGAATTAAACAGATCCAAATCGAAAAGAGCATCTCTGATCTCATCTTTCGTGATCGGTTGCATTAGCATAATGCGGTGCTCATCATTTAGTAAGAGGAAGCCATTCGGAATATTACTGTTGGGCTCACTTGAGGCTTCCTTCTTAAATAATTCTTGAAAATAATTTTGTATCAACTCTTAAAAGCTTTTGGTTCTGATATCATTCTCATCTTTCATTTTTAAAGAATCAAATTTGTTCCTAAATCGCCTGATCTTCATCGCTGCATGATAAAACTCAGTGTTTCTTTCTCCAATTATGATCCATTCCTCCTTGGAGCGTTAGAACCACATAATCTCCTCCTGATTGAGGGTTGTCTCAAGTTCGGCCTGGATTTTCTTCTCTAACTTAAGCAGATGATTGTTTCTTAGAGTGTTGATGGCTTTTGGATTCCCCTAAGCCTAGCCCAATCATCCTCTTCCTTTTTTTCGATGTGTGAAAATGAACCTTGTTCCACTATAACATACTTTCCAATAGTCTTTTATTGTTCTCAGTGACCCAGGTTGCTTTCCCAAGTTTTGGACAGGCGTGTGGTCTGAGTTCAACTTCAGCAAAATATTGATCTTGGCATCTGGGAATGCCATGCTCCAGGTTACATTGCATAGGGCTCTGTCCAACTGGGCTCCTTTGAAACTATCAGGTGTATTACTTTGAGTCCAAGTGAACTTGGCTCCTTTGAAGCCGAGGTCTATGTTCAAAGAGCCAAATGTTGAAACTCAACGCATCTCAGCTGATCATAAGACCTGAGTTAGAGAAATTTCGTCCACACTAGTGACAGAATTGAAGTCCCATGCAATTACCCAAGGTTCATCTAGCACTAGATTCTTTTGATTCAGGTCCCTCCAGAGCTTCTTTCGAATGGAGTGATTTGGGGAGCCATACACCATCGTAAGAAGCCAATCTCTCCTACCTTGGTTTGATACTTTCAGATGGATAAAATGAGGATGCATTCTGAGGATGTCTACTATAATTACCTGTCCTTCTATAGAATCCAAATCCCTCTGCTATAGCCAAGAGCTTCCACTCTTACCCAAGAATCAAACCCCAGCCTGTGACAAACAACGTCTGCTCGTTCCTACTACATTTGGTTTCAAGCAAGCCCAACAGTGTAGGGATGAGGGATGAGGTGCTCAGGTCATCCTTAGAACCAATTGCTCTCATCTCTTCAAAATTATGGATAGCATGTGTTGCACGGATGAGGGACCACCCTCTCCGTCTGTGCTTAATTTCGAGGAGATCCACATCTGCTACATCACATAAAGGGTCCCAGTGGTGTTCTTCAATGAGGAAGGAGACACTGCTCCTTCACCAATCATGGATAGCAGAGGAAACAAGCTCTCTTTGGATTGTGTTTAACTTTATAGACCCCATGACGACCAATAGTCCTCCTCGACTCCAGCTTGGTTGGGCTTTCCTTTCATATTTTCACGTGCTGATTTCGGATTCTCCTTATGGGTGTTAATTGCTTTTCCTTTTTCCATGCAACAATTGTGGTCCATCAAAGGCAGTATATCACCAATTGCTTGAACCTGCACATTTGGACGTCCCTCTTTTCTTCCAGAATCAAGAATCTTTTTCGTAATTAAAGGTCTACTCTCCTTAATAAATTCTACGTTCAAATCCTCATGCTAGTTAACCCTCATCTCCTCTACTGTTTCGTCCTCCAGAATAGAGAATCTGGAATGGAAGACTGCCTTATTGTGGGTAGCATGACTGGTGCTCCGGCCTTCCATATCCTTATCTTTCACTCCTTTTGGCACAATCTTCTCTCCTTCATTGATAGGTTCTTAGCGAGTTTTCCTCTTCGCTGCATCTACGCAGCCCAAACTGCTCTACTTCTTGATTGATGTCATAAGTTTCTTCCTATAGAGTCATCCCGAACTTGCATTCTTGAGCCTTCATCGGACGGAGCTCCTTCTTATGGCTTCGGTGGGACTGTATCGTCTCTTATTTCTAGAGGACATGCCTCCTTTCTATGCCCATACATTCCACAGCCAAAACAGACCAGATGAATGCCTTCGTAATCCAATCTTCGAACTCTTCTTCTAAGCATAAATTTAGAGACGAGGTTTTTGCAGATCGACCTCCACACAAACACGTGCATACAAACCTCTAGATAATGAGCTGGCATCATCTACCTAGATAGATCTTCCAAGTTTGAAACCAGCTTCATCAAGAAATTATAGTCAAAATATTCTATAGGCAGGCATGTAATCCTCACCCAGACAAGCAGGCTTTTGAGAGAGCTCTGATTGGGATCAAAGTTTGGTTGCCAAGGTCTTACCATGAGGTAGTGATAAAAAATCATCCAGGGAACCTCATACTTGGCGCAGTCATAGTCCTCATCCGAGGAAAATTTGGGAAGGATACCTTTTCAATGACAACTAATTCTACCACAGATTTTGGCCTTCATTTCCATCTTTCTAGAGAACAGGTTGTATCCAATGCTTCTACCCATAAGTTTGATAATGAGTGTCTTTTTCCACGGTCTACGGAGTTGGGCTTTCTCCTCTTTTGTGAGAAAGATCGTAGGGCAATCTTCTTCCGCACCCTCATCCATCTCCTCTACCTCATCATCCTCTGATAACCATTCTGCAAATCATCATCAGACAACCTGTCTTCCCATCAAGTTTTCCTTAAACGAGCCTCCTGTATAGGGAGGTTCATGGATTCCTATTTCTACATCAACCCCGGTCTCTTCATGCAAAGAGACTTCGACTCGTACTTTCTTATTGCTTATGATAAGCAGATCTTCCTCTTCTTTCGACCAGGCATGGCTTCTTTCATGGCCGCTCTCCGTACTAATATCATTATTTTTTTAGCATTATGTTTATTTAATCTCTTTCTTGTATTAACGACTAGCACTTATCCATTAGGATGTTTATTTTTCTTTTCGGATGACACTTTTATTATGATAATTTTTAATGAACTGTACCAAACTTTTAAATTCTTTCAAATCAAAGTATCTCTACCTAAGAATTCAAAAAAACCAAATTTATTGACATGTAGGTAGTTAAAGTGTATGAAGGGTGAATTTTGGCAAATACATGAGGGAGAAAAAAAACCCTTGTAAAACATTGTTCGAACCAACTCTTCGGAATCTTAGTTTTATATCTTGATTTAATGGGTAAATATTGGAGATAAAAAAGACAAAATAAAGAACATTATATCAAAAGTTGAGATGGCCGAGTTGGTCTAAGGCGCCAGATTAAGGTTCTGGTCCGAAAGGGCGTGGGTTCAAATCCCACTCTCAACATTTAATTTATTATATTTATATTAGAAGTTACAAGTTGACAAATATATTTATTTATTTCTTTTTCCATAGAATAGAACACTTCGTTATAATATCTTTGATGAACATAACTACTTCCTCATAAAAAAATTTTGAAAGAATTTATTTGAAATTGAAATACGATTTCACATCATTTGGAAGAATCAACAAATATCAAAAATTTATAGATCTAATATTTCTAATGCACATTTCTTGAAAAATAACCCATTTGGATAAAAATGATTTTCTCAATTTCATGTATTTACTGTGTTTTCATAAAAAGAAAATGTTATTTTACAATAAAATAAGACATTTTTATCAAAATTAGGCAAGAGTGATGAAAGATCAAATTTTCCAAAATTAGGTTTTCAAAAGTATTTTTAATCAAATCATCCACAATTTAATATAGTGAAGTTTAGCTTATATTTGTAAGGAAATTGAATTTCTTTATACAAAAAATTCATTATGGTGATTTTAGGTAAAATAAAAAGTACCAACTATATTAAATTTCCTTGAATCAAAAAATCTTTGTATCAATGATAATAGGGACATAGTGGGGACCACTTGGCATAGGTTCCACCATATCATACTTTTCACAAATTCTTGCCAGTGGTAAATTTGTCGTTGCATTAGAACATCTTCAATCAAACCTGCGTGATTTTAGTTAATCTATCTGCTAAAGATAGTAATAGTAATTCCTCAGATACTTCTTGTTGTTGAAGGTACCATGTCTTAGTTTTACCTATCCGTTGGCACAAAATGGGCAGAGGAAGACATACCTGGCCTTCTCCACATAAGTATCTATAACAACCTAACTTTTTACATGATATTATCTGGTTTCAGGTTATGGCTTCCCACCAGTTTTTCTTGAGGGTATAGATCCAATGAAGAAGCAAAATCAAGGAGGGCTAATAGAAATCCACAACTCAAAATTGAACAATATTGGATGAAGAGTTGGATCGTTACAAAATCCCCCAATATTCATTCATATAATGAGGTATTCCGCATCCTTGTTCTTAATAGAGGTTTTGCATTAAATGAGTGCACTTACTATCTCTACGAAGAAAGCCTTTTCATTAATGTTCATCCTTACACAAATCCATGCTACTTGTTAGATTATTATATTGTTAGATTTAATTTGTATTTTCTAGGGTTGTATAACCTAGCCTATATAAGGCTTCCTCTTGTATTTGTAATTTACCAATTTATTATATACAAAGACCTAAGTCTTTCTTCATGGTATAAGAGCAGGTTCTTTGATTTTTTTACCGCTACTCTCACGGTCTAGGCATTATAGCTACCGTATAGCTTCTTTTTTCGATGAACACTACCGTTGATCCTTGTTTCCTCCCTTCGCAAGCCTAAAACTGAAGTTACAGGCCACTCGGAGGTAGAACTTGTAGAGACGATCACACGGTCAATGCAAGTTCTTACGGAAAAGCCGTCCACGCCTTGTCGCAGCGCCCTTTGAACCACGCCGTCATCCCGTCGCCGCGCACCCGATGGTCGGATCCATGCGGCGTGTGTGCACTTCACGCCTGCCATCCGCGTGGGGCTTGTCGGCCTGCGTCGACTCCGTCGACCCGGTCAACCAGTTGCTTATGCACGTACCCATTGATCCACCCGGTGACTTTGCCACATCGGCTATAAGATCGAAAATTCCAATTTTGAAAAGGGTCAGCGGTCATTTCGGTAAAAATTGGGAAAATTTTCTAGATCTCAGGATGATGACGAATTTCACCATTGGAATCGATCTCGTGAAATCTAGCTACCGTCGAATTTTGTCGATTACGTCTGATCAAAATTTACCTTTTCAGGACAGTATGGTGTGGTAAGCTTGACATGTGATGTGACAAAAGTCACGCATAGCATTATCTTTCATGTGACATCATTGCGTAGGTAGAGATGATGGAAACGGATGGCGAGATTGTGCGGTATTATTGAATCGAGAGATAAGGGACATAGATAACATTTTTGGAATTGTAAATGATAATGGGACAAAAGTCAAATGGTGATCATCTTAACCGGCTGTCGAAAATTAAAACGTGAAGGAGAGAAAGTGTGGTGAGCTTAGGTTTTGGGTTTTTAGAGTGAGAGGGAGTGACTTCTCTCTAAGATCTCGGCGATCCGACCATCGGATTTCTTCGGGCAAAGAAGGAAATTGGTTTTACGCATCGAGGACTACACGTGGGCACCGGTTTCAGGAGTTTTTGACAAACTCCATGAGGTAGGGGTTTTATCCTACTTGAGTTACACTTTGTTTAAGTGTTTTGTGGATGATTGAGTTGATTGAGTAGTGAGAGTAGTTTGATCGATCCCGAGCTTGGGACCGGGTGTTGGAATTTTGAAGCCTATTTAGACCAGTCCATGGCGTGTTGTTCTTTGGTGTTTGTTCATAAATTATGAAATAAATTGTGTGTTAGTGCTTATGAGGTCAGAAATAGCTTATGGATTTCGGGTTCTAAGTGGCCGGTTGGGGTGATTGGCTGAGTGAGCAGTGGCAGGGGTTCCTTTGTTCACATGAATAGTGTTCACGAAATATTTTGTGAGAAAATGTGCTTGGTCGAATAATTCAAATTGAATTGCTTGTGTTTGTTAATTAGCCTGTCGAACTAATTTTTTGGTGTAATGGATTGATAATTTATATAACATGTTGTTGTGATTTAAATTATGTAACTATATCTATGTTTTATATATTAGCATGTGTTGTATAATTTGTGGTGAAATGGCGTAATGCATTTTCGTATGCATCGAGTACTTCGAAATTAGTGCGTATTGTGCATGACATGAGTTTTCTGAAAAACGAACACAATTGCGAAAGGAATTTCACAGGATAATATTCCGAAGAATGGGGTTGGGAGACGGTCCAACAGATCATTTCGGATGAGGACCATGACTGTTTCGGGAAGTTCTCCAATACATTCGCCTCGAAGGGTAGTCCCATCTTTTTACCGAATCTCAGTAGTGTATTTTCAAGAACAACAAGTTTTGTTTTGAAAATGGTGTTTTTCTCATACATGGCTTAGGCAAGTGTGAGGGAGTCGATGAGGACTCGAGACATGGGAACGGGCATTTAGACATTCAAGTAGGATCAGGTGTTTAAATTGATCATTGCATATGCACTTAGGTGGGGAGTAACCCATTTAGGGTGATTCCACTACTTGGCGATAGCTCATCCTGTCGAGGGAATATTATTTCAGGTACAGGGAGCGTTCGAGGAGACGGCTCATCCTAGAGGCCGATTTTGAAGAAAGCCGGGTTGTGGCTTTGGTGTTTTAGTTGGATACATGTATTAGAATGTTTTAAACTTTTAATATATGTTGTAAATTATTAACTCTTGAAACTATGGTATATAGTTAGTGTATATTGATGAGTATTGTTGTATGGGCCCAAGTGGCTGTTTTTACTCATGTATACGTCTTCTGATGTTGATGTTGGGACAGGTGGTTCTTGGGTAGAGCTTTCACTTGTACAAGGAGACTTCTGCGGAATTTTCATAAGTGGTGTCGGGTTACCCAAGCATATGATGATTATTCAGAGTGATAGGTTGCGGGTTGTCAGCGGATACTCGGGTTTTGGGGCATCACATTGGCAGATTTGACTTTATCCACGTCATCTACATTGACTTTGCATTAACCATTATTTGTTGGTAATTTGACCATGTGCATTCTAACTTATTTTTGCGTCCTAATTCCATTTTTGCTGTTTGTTTTTCTATTCGGAATTTCGATATGCCAGGTGATGAGATTTCTTGTTCGATTCATGTTATTTTTAATGTAGATAATTTTGCCCAGTGGTCTTAAGCTATGCGTAGTTATCTCAAAGGCCGCAAGTTGTGGCTTTATGTCTCTGGTGACCGTCCTATTCCAGAACAAGTGAACAAAGAAATTGATTCTGCCTATGCCATTCGGATTGAGGATTGGGAAAGTGCTAATCATCAGATCATCACTTAGTTTCGTAATACATCTATTTCATCCATTGTTGATGAGTTTGGCAGCAGTGATGTGCTAAAGAAGTTTGGGATAGCATTTACCGGTATCTTTGGCGGACCCGGTGGTGCTGTAACTTCAAGCTCATAATGATGTCTTCCATGAATGTACTAAATATGTTGAGATTGATTGTCACTTCATTCGTATTCTCTAACTGAGAATTTTACTTACACTTGGTATATTTCCTTTCAGGATCAGTTAGCTGATATCTTCACCAAACCACTTCCTCTATGAACTTTTTGAGCTTTAGCTTCCAAACTCATAATGGTTTCTCTTAAACCACCATGAGTTTGAGGGGAGATGTTAGATTATTATATTGTTAGATTTAATTTGTATTTTCCTAGGGTTGTATAGCTTAGCCTATATAAGGCCTCCTCTTATCTTGTAATTTATCGGTTTATTATATACAGACCAGTCTTCTTCACTACTAATACTCGATCCACAGATTCGCGATACAAATCGATTGAAAATCTTGTATTTCATCCCATAAAAATTTTCAAACGAGTGTAATAAGTGCTCATATCAAGTGATTCTTAATGGAGAGAAATTAATTAGGTCTTAATTTGAAAAATTATAGTCATTGCTTTGGGTAATAAAAATAAAGTATCTCAAAATCAGCACACAATAAAAATACTCAAAAAACTGTCAACAATGTCTTTGATAGTACATTTAGAAGTCAGAGATCACCATATTGTGCATTTGGTCCAAATCCCGACAAGAAGATTATCAACAGTAGGTCGAGAATCCAGATTTTCTTAGTAGTAGAGAGCCATTCAATTTACTGCTCAGGTTATTATGGGTGATCATTAGGCTGACCAGCAACTAAATTGAAATTTGGATGAACTCCATTGCCAAAATGAAATAAGGGCTACTTAGGTTCCCCGTTGGAAGTGTAGAGGAAAGACCAATAATTAGAATGACAACAAAACTATATTTTTTTATTCCTATCCCACCCTAATGGGATAGGCATGAGATTAGTGTTATCAGGGTTTAAGTTTAGTATTAATGTTATTGGGTTTTTTTTGGTGGAACGAGTGGTTTTAGCATTTATTAGTCTACTTGTTGTGGATTATATAAAAAATAGATTTATTTTATATTTTAATATATATGTACAAAATTTATTAATAAAATAAAATAATAAAAATACAATATCTTATTTATTTATAATATATTAATTTAAATATAATCAAAAATAAATATTAAACTAACAATTAAAATAAAATTAAACAGGCCAGGTTTGATAATTCTCATTCTTGCCGAATTTGACTTATCCCACCATGTTAATTTTTTTAAATGGGGAGTGGATGAAAAATAGTTGGGAATTACCAAAAGGCAGGGCTACCACCCTCTTAAAGGGTCCAAGCCAGGCTCAATGGACTTAAGTCGGCAAGCCAGCTTGTCTTGAGCTTTGTTTTAGAAGAAGTGTGGCTCATTTTAGGCTGACTTGTGATGGGCCAAGCTCAACCTACGGGCCTTAGGCACATCTCCTAGTCTATGTTATTATTTAATATATAATATAATTCTATTTATAATATATATTTTGTATAGTTTTATTATATATAAGTCAAATAAATGTGCATGGTTGATGCATTAGAATTTTAAGCTAGGGAGGGGATTTGAAAAAAAGAAAATTTTGAATTTAATTGTGGTATATAGAAGCCATGGGCTTGCCAAGCTTGGTTATCATAGAGCTCGCCTACTACCCAAAACCTATGGGTTGACACACGAGCCTCAATAGCATTGCAAGTAGACTAACCGTTGTAGATGCTTAAAAATGATTTAACTAAATGGGATGGGTTGACGTAACGGGTATTGTTAGTTATTGTTGCTTTAGCAATCAGGTAAAATGGAAGAAACAAATGTTTTAAAATCTAGTAAGATTAATAATTTTTCAGCTCGACCATTCTATTTTTTTACTTCATCTACATATTTGTGAATTTTGATAAAATGCAGGTCCAGCGTGGGGTTCGAAGAGCCAGAGGCTCTGGGCCACCTCAGGGCCCGAAGGGGTGAGTGACGAAACATTGAGGCAATCAGGCTGGTACCGAGGAGAAACGTACAGGTTGAACATTGACCTTTATGCTCCAACATTCAAGCCTTAGTCTTCATTACAAAATAAGACTGACCGATTGACCCGAGACCAATTATGGGAAGTCTCGCGAGTCTGAGAAAATAGAATAATTACTTAATAATATATTATTCGCAAGGTCGACCAAATCTCTGCCAGGAAAGAAAGACGATATTAGATCAGCATCAAATGGGATCCCCAAATAAGGAAGATTATCCCAAATGGCTGCTCTTTTTCTTTGTCGTACCAATCCGATATCGATAATAGCAGAAATGCCCATCCAGTGAGACAAATCTGTCTTATCCAAGTGAGAGAGGTTTGAACATCTACTATAAATACAAGGCCACCCCATCCGGTGAAAATACGCTTAAAAACATGCGCCAATACTAAGCGGTCTGGCATTATCTCTTTTTCCCTCGAAAGAAGCCCGGCAGAGCATCGGGCAACCAGGCGGCTTCGCCCGACCTCACTTTCATTCTTTGTAGAGAGCGTCGCCAAAACCGGTACCAAAAACAGCCCTGCAGCGGTGATCCTACGCCCGATCCGAAGCGATCGGCATCCCATTGCCCCACCCGATGGCGCTGATTACGTCCAGCGAAGCCCGCGCGGCTCGATCCGGTTCCGGTTGAAAAGGCATCGCCGGTTGAAGCGCGTGCGCGCGAGCGAGCGATTCCTTCTCATATAACGATTTCGATTCGCATTCCGACATCAACGGAACACAAGCGGGAGCAACACTAATCCCTCCAAGGATGCAAGATCCACGGAGCAACGCGACGGTAGACCTCGGCGTGTTGAAGCGATGCGAGCGATGCGGATGAGGTGGGCTTGCTCCTCACGATCAGCGTCAGCGGAAGAGTTAGAACAACTCACAGACAGTCAAGCGACCGAGGAGGCGAACAAGCTTCGGGAAGGTCATGACATTCCTCCCCATGAAGAACTGACACAATAGCCGGTGCTCCCAGAATTTGGCCCCGAGCGGAATCCGGTCGGCGGGGCACGGACCACATCTAGCCCCTGGAGGGGAAGGCAAAGCAACCCTTAGAGCACATCGGGAGCGGAGGTGTATCTTAGCAAGGCGGGGAACAATCGTAGAGCAGAGGTTCAAGAACCTCCAGCAGGCTTCGACCATGTGAAGGGAGGAGGTGAAAGGGCGTGCCACGACCTTATGGACACACTTAGTCTAATAATGAGTCACCACAATACATCAGAGGTACTCCTTCCCGCTGACCAAGTTGATACCACGGGGTGGGCGTTCGTAGTGCTAGAGATCGTCGATCATCTCAACACTTGCAAAAATCAAATGGGCTGCATGGGTATCAAGATCCGGTCACGATGCGAATATCACCACAGAGACTGACCTTGGCATGGTTCAATAGACTCCCGTCGATAATCTCCTCGTTCGGGGGCTATCCATTGCATTAGTCTCTCTGCCGTTGGGGCGGGGCGTCTGAAGCCAAGTTATCATCTAACTGACTATCAAGCGGGCTGCCAAAGAAAGCACGAGGTCTTATGTCGGCGATTCAATGCGAGTCTCTAAGGTAGATATACTACGGCGAAATTAGCGATCCTTTGCGTTCATGGAAAAGCAGGGTTGATCCGAAAGACTTAATGTTTTCCATCTCGAATCCCCAAACAAGCATGGCGGAGAGTGCTTTCATAAGCGAAATATATTAACGGTGAAGAGGCCCTCATATCGAGAAAAAGAGGCTCTTTCATTCCACCGAAGGCGGGTCGAGACCAGCCGACGAGGGCGAAGCCACAGAGACAAGCGACCGGGAAGGATCTCCCGAAAAATGGAAACGATCTCAAAAAAGCGTGGAAACCTGAGATCGTCTGGTCCGCCATAATCCGAAAAGCAGCGGCGTTGCCCCAGCGTTCACCTTGCGGCCTGATTAATCGGGTTTTAAGTGGAAGTGCGAAGCGAGCAATTCTGAGGTGGCCAACGAATGAAGTCGGACCCTACAGCGAGGACAGCTCCAGTATTGCGAGTTCCGCCAGGGACCTACGGACACCGCACGGACCGGCGCGCCAGCTCGAAATAGAGAGTACTTGATGCGGCGCGGATACCTCGGCCTTTATATCCCGAAAATCAGTCTAGAATCAAGCTCGAACGGGTTCCGACCCGGCCAAGCCACCACCTCGTGACAGCGACTCGGCTGCAACCAATCCTGGTGAAATCCGGGTAATCTCGGGAGGATTCGGAGGAGGGAATCCATTTCGACTCGAAAGGCCCATCTGGCATTAGATCAGCGGAGGTCGCGGAAATTGGCGGTCCTAAACTCTGGCGACGACCGTCCGTCCGCGTTCTCACGAGCTCGGTCTGGGGATAAACACCCTCGCCAATGACCGCGCGGTAGTTAGCGATTGTAGCCAACAAAGCAGTTCATGGTGCTGTCGACAACGGGATTCGATATCATCTCGCGCTTGACTGCTGATAAAATGGGCATCGGAAGGAAAAACTAGAGCAGATTGTAACACACCTCTCTGAAGTTCTTGGGGAAGAGTATTACCTCTAGGCTCAATGTCGGTACTCACATTGGGAATTCCCATTATGACGACATTCGGCAAGATTCCTCGTCGTGAGCGCGTCTGCAAAAACATGTTGTTGGTAGACCTTCTCGATGCAAATAAAACCATCCCTTCAGCATATCACATGATGATCAAATTCCCTACCCAGTAAGCGAATTGAAATGGTTGAGAGACCCGGTAGTGGCTAGGGAATGCTACTCGGCATCCATGAAACAAAAAGCGGTCGACAACATATACGTGGGCCAGGCTCGACATGCGTGCGCAGTACTCATTCGACTGAGCCCTCGAAGAACTAGAGCGATATGGATGACCGAACATCTTGCCTATCGGCTCTAAACAGCGGAAGACCTCGAAACCACCTTATCCATTTTTTTAAGACAAAGCGAGCGTCTTGTGGAAGCGGGAGCGGACATGGGAGAATTGATCCTACGGTAATGCCCATAGGTTGAGCGTCAGCCCATCAGCACTAAGCCGATCAAGCAAAAGGGAGAAACCGCTCGAAGGCGAAAACTGTCAACAAAGTCGACAAGCTCCCATGGCGAGAAGCGTGAAGTGAATACGAATGGCTAGCCAATGTACATTTTCAAATCCAAAGGCAAACGACAAATGGCGACTGCATCGAACTTCTCTTGACATCAATAAAGCGTGTCAGACGGTTTCCCTCTATGCGAATGAGCCTCATCGTAGATGCACCCGCAGTATGAACTCCTCGGTTTATGGATGCCTTCTCTTGCTACTCTTGGTCGGTATGGACCCGGGTGATCGAGAAAAGACGTCGTTACTGTCCTGACGCGGGGAACTATTGCTATACGTGTGATGCGATTCGGGCTCAAGCGCGGGAGCTACATGCTCGGAGGTTGGTGAATCGGATGTTTGAGCAGGTTAGAGCCTGACTATGGAAGTGTACATAGATGTCATCTTTGGTAAAATCCACCTCATTTGGGCTCCACATGAACCATCACATGCGAGCGTTCGAGATCTTGAGAAACTACAACATGGCCGAATCGACTAAGTGTGCCTTGAGTATCAATGGAAATTCCTGGGTTTCGCAAGTCGACCATAGAATTGAAGAAAATTAGACAGATAAGGTTGTACTCGACATGCCTTTGCCATCAAGCATAAAGGAAGTTCGGCGCTGACTGGGAAAGTTGCTTTGCCTTAAAGTAGGTCGTATCGAGGTAAGTGATAAATGCGGTAACTTTCTTCAGTCACGAAGAAGGCCTTTGATGGGATACGAGGTGCGAGGAAACATTCTCGGCTTTGAAAACATGTTTGAGCTCCTCCCATTCTAGTAAGTCCTGCGAAGGAGAACTCCCTCACCTATGCAGCGTGTTAGACTTCTCAGCAGTCTTGAGTCTTAAATCGAGACAAGCTGAGTACATCATCGGTTCTTGTGCGGTAGAGCTTTGAGAGTGCGGAGGAGAAGAGTACGAAGATGGAAAAACTAATTTTGGCCTTAGTAGCAAGCGGCTCGGAAACTCTGCCCTTACTTCGGGCTCACACCATAGAAGTTCAACGGAATGCAGGTCGCTTGGGTCATTACATAAACAGTCTCGAGAGAAGTGATGAAGTGGGCCATAGATTTGGCCAATTCGACATCGGATACAAGTAGTAAAGTAAAGGCAGGTCTTGTGAGCTTCGTCTTGGAATTCCTCGACGAAACACCTTTCGAGAAACGCTCAGCCGATGAATAACCTCCCATCTGGAAACTCTTTGTAGATGGAGCCTCAAATCATTAGGGAGCGGAAGCGAGGCCCTAATCTTGACCTCTCCGGAAGGAATGGGCAGTGATGCGCACTTAGATTCGGTTCAGGGCCTCCGACCGCGAGAAGTAGAGTATGAGGCAGATCATAGTAGGCCTCGACCTTGCTCGACCATTGGAAGTTGACCCGGTGGAGGTGCGGTGACTCCCGGTAGTGGTAAGACAAATAGAAGACACCTACGAGGCTAAAGTGGAAGGATGATCCTATATCTCCAAAGGTTACGAGATTTATTAAAAAAATTCATGCGGGTTCGGGTCGGACATGTCCCAGGCGAGAGAACTCGGCCGTCGCCTTAAGCGAGTTAGCATGACCTCACATGAGGACCTCGGTGGTCGACACAATCGAGATACAGTAGGAAGCCCTCTGTCGATCTGCGACATGGAGGTTGCGGATCGAGTCCGCCTGCAGGGTTGGATCAAGCCCGTACGGGATGCTCTCGTAAACGAGACGTCTGCGGCGACCCCGAAAAGCGGTAAAATAAGGACGAGGTCTGCCAGGTTCACTAATCATAAGGGAAGCATATACAAGCGAGGGTTCTTCACTCCTATCCTTATGTGCATCGCGGGAAAAAACATCGAATACGTGCTAAGAGAGGTACACGAGGGTATATCACGAAAGAATCATATGAGACTGGCTGCTTGGCGGAAAGGTCTTGAGACAGGATACTGCGGCTCTGATACTCAGTATGACCGACCCTAGTTAAATCTAGTCACGCGGGAACACGCGAGATCTCACGCCTCCCATCAGGCCTTTGGCGTCGATCCACAGGCCTGACCCTTCAATGATGGGGTTTGGACATCTTGGGACCTACGCCCCTTGGGAAGGCCGGTGTAAGTTCATCATCGTCGCGATAGATTACTTCACCAAGTGGGTTGGTAGAGCCTTTGGCTACAATCACATAGCAGAAGATGTCTGCAATTTTGTGTGGCGAGCTATCCTTATGCGGTATGGTATCAGAGCCACAGTGTCGGATAACGGAGAAAAGCGGTTGCGGCGGAATTGAAGATTTTGTGCCCGGCTCGGAATTAAGAATTATTACTCGTCTCCAGCACATCCACAGTCTAACGGACAGGCCGAAGTCACCATCAGAACCCTTAAGACGGCTTTTTGAAGCCAGATTGGAAGATCTTAAGGGAAAGTAATTCAGAGTACCTGCAGGAGTGCTATGGGCTTCTGAGTTACACGAGAAGTCGACAACAGAAACCCCATTCCCCACAGCGCCCGGCCTTGGGAAAGCGATAGCCCCTGTCGAGGTTGGATTAAAGTCCCCAAGGATCGAATTAGCAACAGTGGAGCATAATGACGAGGCTCTCGTCCCCAAATTTGGACCTCTTAGATGAAAAGCGTGAAGCGAGTTCACAAAGCGATAGAAGACTACCAAATGAAGGCGACGGTACTACAACGAAAAGTCAAACCCGAAGCTACATCTTGGGTGATTTGGTCTACCAAAAGCTCGCTGACAAGGAAGAATCCGGCCACATGGGAAGTTGGGCCCTAAGCGGGAAGGCCTATATCATATCTCGAATTAAAGTCGGACAGAGCGATTCACGAACTCCAAACAAGGAAGGGAAAATTTCTGGCGTGCAGGTCACGAGAACATCTTAAGCGTTTTATCGGTAAGCCTTGGTTTGTAATCTTAAATGGAGATTTGTCAATTTTCAGTTAGCGATTCAACCGTTCACGATTATTTTGTTAAGGCGTCACAAGCAGCTCATACATGTGCTCTCAGGAAAGATTACCTTGATAGAATGAAATGACTCATAGACATAAAGGAAAAGCCTCTCTTTATTCCAATCGGATTACATTCAATTACAATTGTGATGTCGTGATTACATCTTGGAAAGCACTGCGTCTGACGGTTCCCTCAAAAAAAAAAAAAAAAAAAAAAAAAAAAACTCAGGAAGAAAAAGGAAAAGAAAATGGGAGAAGACCAGAAAGGTGGAAAATAGGAGAAGAAGAAAGGGATGGAAGGAGTTTGTGCAGAAAAAACAAAAAATGGGAGAATGAGATGTGGAAGAAAAGATGAAAAAGAAGGAGAAGGAGAAAGGAGAAAGGAAGAGAAAGAAGAACATAAAATGGAGAAGGCGACGCAAGAAATGCACCGCCCTCCCGGATGCATTCCACCAGCGAAGCTGAGGAGATAACATGACTCCCATAAAGGGGACTAGGAAAACGAGGGAACTCCACAGCGAAGTCGACAAAGGCGAGACTGGTCTTCGGTGGATCCCGGCAAAGCTGACCGGACTTAGGCGGCTTCATCTGGCCCGGATTTGTTGACGCACGGAAAGAGCGGAATATTCAAAGTATAAACCCCATACCCGATAGAGCGCCGAGTTATAAGAAGTGAAAACACTTTCAGTCGCGAATGTTCCAAATTCTTTATAAATTAGCATTAAAGACGTTCGCACCTTTCCAAGAAAATCTAAAGTCGAATGGCGCACCGAGTTCACTTTGGCGGTTCGTCTACTACGCGCCGGTCTGCTACTTGGCGGTCGGCTCATCTTGCATGCGCTCGGCCCGCGGCGCCGGAGCCCGGCTCACTTTGGCGAGTTTGTCACCGCACGAGTCACGCTGCGAAGTCGGATCGCTCGGGCTACATCGCCACTTTCGGCCACGGTGCGGGCCCGGCTCACTTTGATTGGTTCGGTCTACGGTGCACGGGTCACGCTGCACGAGTCGGATCGGCAGGAACACATCGCCCGCCGGCGCGGCGCCGAGGCGGCTCACTTTGGCGAGTTGGTCTACTGCCGCAGTCACGCTACGAAGTCGGATCGAGTTCAGGCTACATCGCCACTTTCGGCCCGCGGCGCCGGAGCGACTTGTGAGTTCGTACGCTGCGCGCAGGTCGAACTACCTAAGGAGCCCGGATCATTTCGGGCTACATCGCCACTTTCATTACGGCGGCCGGGCCTCGCGGCTCACTTTGAGTTCGTCTGCCCCCGCACGGTCCTGGCTACACGAGAGTCGGATCGGCTGAGTACGCGCCGCTCCGACGCGACGCCCCAGCGAGCCGGCTCGCGGCGAGCTCGACCATTACGCGAGGTCCGCCTTGACTGAAGAATCAGTTCGACTCGGGCAAATTATGTAATTACAGCGGCTTCGCATTGGCGAGCTCTACGATTCTACGAGGCCATTCGACCTAAGGAGTCATTTCAACTCAAGCGGAAATAGGCGAAGCGAACGCAGCGGCCAGCGTCGCTCTACGATTCTACGAGCCGTAATACAAGGTCATTTCAACTCGGAGCCGTCAGTAGGCGGGCACAACAACTTCGCATTGTTGGGGCTCTCACGATTCTACAGGCCATGCGGCCTAGGAGCCACATTTCAACTCAGGCCCGAAATCGACGGCGGAGCCTGACTCGCGTTGGCCCGAGCTTTCAGCGATTCTACGGGCCATACGGCCTAGGGCCATTTCAACTTCGGGCAAATCAACGGACGGAGCTGCTTATTTCGCGTGGCGAGCTCAACGATTCTACCGCAGGCCATACGACTAGGAGCCATTTCAACTCGAGCGAATCGGCCGTGAACTGACGGCTTCGCATTGGCGAGCTCAGCGATTCTACACGGTCCATACGACTGGAGCCATTTCAGCTGGTGATGAGTGACGAACCTGGCCCGGCTTCATTGTGAGCTGCGATCCTACCGCGGTATGTAGCCCACAGAGTCATTTCAACTCGGGCAAATCGTTGAAGCGGGCCCGGCGAGTTCATATTGACGAGCTGGCGATTCTGCAGGCCATGCGGCCTAGGAGTCATTTCAACTCGAGCGAATGGTAGACGGAGCCGGCGGCCCGCGTGATAGCTCCTACGATTCTACAGGCCATGCGGCACAAGGTCATTTCATTTCGAACCGTCGTAAACAACGACCCAGCAGGTTCAACATCACCGACTCGGGCGCCCAGTCGGACCATGCGGACAAAGTCGATTGGAAATTAAGAACGTCGAAAAAAAAGCACAAGTAGGCGACGGAAAATGAGGTGCAAAATGAGTATTCATCAAGGACAAGGCTACATATGTTTTGGGGCCCGGGCTGACAAAAAAAAAAAAAAAAAAGTGTCGCGGAGCATTGGGCGGCGAGGCTAGGCATCGAAGGGAGGCGGACGGTGAAGAGAAGGGGAGTGGGCTCGGCGGGGAGTACCGGATCTCAAGATAATCAGCGAAGGACCCCTCATCCTCCTTGTCGTGGAGTCAAAGTTAAAGTCAGGCGAATAGCGTGAAGCCTTGGCGAATACGAGAAACCCATTGATTAGAAGCCTCAACTCTCAGTCTTCCAATAACTTCGTCTCGCTGAGCCACTAAAGTTATTTGCTGATGAAGATCCCCACGCAACTCGCGACACTCCTCATTCAAGCGTTCCACCTAGCTGACCGCCTCGTTAGCCTCGCGACTAGCCTCTTCCAACAACGTCGTCTTATCACGAAGATCGTCTTTGATCGCACGTAGCTCTTCCTTAGACTCTCAAAGCTCGCCTTGGGACGTGAGGAGCTTGTCCCTAACCATCTGAACTTCATCTTGTGTTGTAGCCCATCCCTAGCCTCCGTCGAGTCATTACCGCGCGTATAGATCATCCGAACCTCATGGCTCGCCTTCGATTGCTCTCAAGCTATTCCGGGCCTCTTCTTCCCTACCCTCGGCCTGGGCACGAGTCGAAGTGGTATGTTTCGGATGGACTTGGAAGGCTTCCGCGGCTTCCTCGGTCATACGTTGCACGGGCCTCGCGGCTTAGCTACCGCTCGGATGTGAGGAAGCCACCTTGCCTTATAAGCCGGGTCGGCTTTAGCATGACCTTACGTTTATTTGGCACTAAGCCAAACCCTTCAAATGAGTAGCCACGCATCCACCATAGAATCAACATCCGCATATTTCGAAACTCATCTCAAAATGGAGTCAAATATGACCAAGATGCGGGGAACTTACAGCTGACCCGCGGAGAGATAGGGCAGCCTCATCAACGGGCGTATGGCCAGGCCTCTTAAGATCAAAATCCTTAAGAATAGATGAGACTGCGCCTGCCGCGAGCTCGGCATTGTGAAGTAAAGAATCCCCATCTCTGCCAACCTAGGGTTCCGGATCTTTCCTCCTCGCCTCTTCCTCCCTTCGAGAAGGTGACTTAACCTTCTCCGTTGGCGGGTTCCAGACGGTAATGGGTGCGATCGCCAATGGCTGCTCAACGGCCCCTCCCGAGGGATCCTCTGCCTCTGCAGCAGACCCTGAATGGGATCGTGAGCTCAAAACTATAGGAGCCATAATCCGTCCTGATTTATGGATATGAGAGGACGGGGAGATGGAGTACTGACCGGAACTTTGACTGGCGAGCTATGCCAGCGAGTGCGAGGTTTTCGTTTCCTCTCCGAGGTTTCGAGACACCATCTCAAGCCCGGGCCCAGCGGTTCCCCACAGTGGGTTTAGCGGCGAGAGGGCCGGCAGGGGAACTTTATAGTGGAAGAGGTGAAGGCCACCAGTAGCGGTCGGTGGACTTCGAACTTGATGGGGCGGGGAACATCGACAGTCAACTCGGCGTAAGGTGAGAAGGACCTTTCGGCCCAGCCTTGGCCTTCAAATTATCTTCAGCAGTTGAGATCAATTCGAGCACACGAGAAGCATGTAGACGATGCGAGTCGAGATGCCCGGTATTTTCTGAGTTATAACCAAAATAGAGCGAACACTCACGAAGATTCTGAGGTAGTCCTAAACCTTAGGAACGCCCAGGTGTAGATCCTTGTCGAGGATCATACTCCCAATTGCGTGTGCTGAAGAAATAGCGTCCACTTCCCACGACCTATGGGAGGAGGGAAGATCGGAAATCACTAGAGGAGCGTCGGGCCTTACTGAAAAATAAAAGAAAGCCCTCGGATGTCTCCTTCCCGGATAAAGAGTAAGAAACGAGGCTATCTTTGGGGACAGGAGCCCCATGTCCACTAAGAAAACAATGAGACTAGCAAAATACCCGACCATTGGTGGCGAGTTGGCGAGACACACATTGAAATCTTTGTAAAACCCTTTTTATGAAGGGGTGCAGAGGGAAGCGAAGACCGTTATCGAAGGCCACTTCCGAGAGAAACACCATCCTGAGCACGAGACCACATGAAGTCAGCGTCGATGGACCACGAAACGCCAAAGGGAGCGATAGCGTGCGCGAAAAATGGCCCGTATGAAGGGCCAGGCCTTTGCTGAGTCCCACGAGTTCGCATCTTTGAGCGAAGATCTCGGATATTAGGCCCCCGGGGTATTTAATCAGTTCCACTTTCCGCTGCCCTTGTCGAGGAAGGGGGCACCTCGGGAGCATCTCGAACACCGACCAAACGGTCGGAGACACCACCAGTTCGTCTAGAACCAGCAATAGCCGAAGAATCACCATCGATACGCAGAGAAGAAGAACGACCCGGACCCATAATGAAAGTGGATAATGAAAACAAAATTCAAGCGAGCTAAACCTTCGTCTTATTGCGGAAAGAAATCAAGAAAACAAAATGAGTGGATTACAAATACGATAGAAAAGATTACTGAAAGACAATAGAAAGACTACGCCTGAAAAGGCTCGAGACAGAAGACTAAGAGATAAAGTCAGAACTCGCTAAAAGGCAAAGAAAAGGTCAGGTAGTGGCACACGGGACGAGGAGGATGTCAGCGAAAGAAACAAAGGAGCGAAAGGAATAGGAGAAATGACATTAAATCGAAGAGTCATCATTATCACAAGATAATGTGGCGTGACCAAGCCACAACCTAGTAATCCCGACTGGCTTGGAACAGTGATTGCACGGCGAGACATGTTATAGCCCTTGCCCACGTACATACGTACACAAAGAAATTTGAGGTAATGATAGGATTCGAAAAACAAGGCTCTGGGGCCGCACCGGGCTTAAGAAGAGGCTAGCCCGACAAACATTGAGGCCGTGTGAACCCCCAGGAGAGACATGCCTATTGGAACATTTAGGCGCTACCAGCTAACATTCAAGCCTTTATTGCGCGGCCCAGAATAAGGGCCTTGGAATTGACCCAAAGACCAATTGTAAGTCTCCACAGTGCAATAGAATAGTCTAATAATATATTATTCGACAAGTCCGGTAAATCTCACGATAAGGAAAGAAAGACAATATTAGATCAAACATCAAATAGGATCCCCAATAGGAAGGAAAGATTATCCAGTAAACTGCTCTTTCTATATTTATTACCAAATCCAGATATCATTAATAGCGAGAAATACCCATCCAATGGGAACAAATCCTAATCACCATCCAACTGGTTGAACATCTACTATAAATACAAGGCCACCCCATCGGTGAAAGATACGCAAAAACATACGCCAATACTAAAGCGGAGTCTAAGTAGTCTTTTCCCTCAAAGCGGCTTGGGCATCGGACGACCACGGCGAAGCCCTCGCAGAGCCTTTCATTCTTGTTTTGGAGAGCGATACCTTCAAAACCAGACCATAAACTGACCTTGCGGCGATCCTACTTCGGTCAGGGCTATCGGCATCCCATTCACTGCCACCAGTGTATGATGCGGTCCCAGTAAACCCACGCTCGGTGATTCCAGTTGAAAAAGGCATCATCATCAACTATCCTTCATTTCCTTCTTCATATTTGGAGATGTGAATACTGCATCTCCAAATATGGAGATCCACTATTCACATCTCCAAATTCCTTTATTCACATCTTAAATTTGGAATGTGAATAATGCTTCTGTCCCCAATTTTTTTTAATGTTATATTACTATTATATTATTATTTTATTCTTATAATAATAAAATAATTATTTTATATTATATTTATTTTTTAAGATATGTTATTTATTTATTTTATTAATTTTGAATTATTTTCCATATACAATATAGTAAAATGATTTTAGTAAATTTGAATAATCTAAATTTTTTATTAAAATTATTTTTTGATATTGATATAATACATTTTTATTTATATTGTAACTATAAGACATTAAGATTTTAATTAACTAATTCAATAATTTCTTCAAAATGAAAATACAACTTCCAGTGAAAATAAAAGAACATAAGTTACATCACATGATGTTTTGCACATCATTTACATAGCTAATACATTTGAGCTATAAGAAACATTGTTGCTATACCTTTCTCATAAATGCTTAATTAATGCATTTTGAAATGTATAATGAGCTTCTTTATTGCAAAAATGAGTTGGAGCATTGAAAGACAAGAAAAAATAGAACAGAATTTTTTTATTCAATATCTTATCCATTCGGCGTGAGTATTTCAAGGTTAAAAAAATGGAGATTATTGAAAAAAATGACTCGTAAAGCCCAAACAAGTGGATCAAGTGGTCATAATGATAGTAATTTTAATGAATATATGTGGTGATATGGAGGTGATATACGCGTATTAGTTTTTAGATTGCATTTTTATTATTTGGTTAATGATATTTTATTATGTAGCTTTTATTAATGTTGTTTTATTTTCCAATGTAATATGATGCTCTATAATATAATATTTATTATTTTAAAATGCATTTTTAGGTTTTTAATATATTTTTATTTATTTAATATAATTTCATATTTATGTTTAAATAAAAATAAAATATTTATATATCATATTCCTAAAAATATTCTAGTTGATAAATAAATATTTGAAGAATGAATAGTGATTTGGAGTTTCAAAATTGAGATTCTTGGTAGAAGTTGGAAATATTATATTACAACATATATATATTATATAACATATATATGATCCCACCTAAGGGTGGGCGCATTGTCTCAAAATATAGAGAATATGCTAATTTGAAGTTCTAAATGGAGATTTATAGGTGGAGATGGTCTAGGGATTGTAGATCAAATTCAAACTTATCCACATACATCAATGGGGTTTGAAATGTCCTTAAACTATTATTCAAAGTAGTATTTTTTTTTATTTAAAAAGAAAAAACAAATTAGTTAATATCTGTTTGCACCTAAATTAAAATTTAGCTTAATTCATAAATTGTATTTAGGCCTAAACCCAATTAGTTAATATCTGTTTGCACCCAAATTAAAATTTGGGTTAATTCATAAATTGTATTTAGGCCTGAGCAATCCCATGAGTAAAATTCCAAGAAAGATGGACTTAGATCCATTTGAGTAAGCCTATATAAAAGTCCAAGGGTATTTCTGAAAATTTTAAAATTTTTCTCAAGTCAAACAAGGTTTTTTCTCAAAATCAGAATATGGTAAGAAGATGTGGGCAGTTATTTGAGGTGGTAGAGAAAACATGGGGAGCAAACCTCCCTAAAGGAGACGTGAGCAGTTACTTGAGGAAGTGGGGTAGTGGAAAAAAAGTGAGGAAGTGGAAAACTTAAGTAGTTATTTAAGGACTCCTATAAAGGGAGGCTCGAGAGCAGGAAGAGATCAACAACCGATCAATCAGCGACAATGAATCCTTCTAGCAATTTAGTCATTATAATTAGATTTTTCAAACTTATTTTATTTTGCAGTACTTTGTGTCATTTCAAGTTTAATGAAAGCAATTTCTTCAACAATTCATTAATTTAAGTTTTCCTAGTGAAACCTGTAACACTTCTCCTTGTTCCTTTAGTTTTCATTTTATTTTTTTCAGTTTATTTATTTTTGTATTTTTATTTAGATTATGAGGAATTGTCAAGGGAACCAAATAATCTAATTTTTCATCCGTTCAGAAGTTCGCTTTTCGGCACAGTATTAGTTTGGAAACACTTTAATTTATGAGCACGCTTACGCATTTTTTTAATTGTCATTACGTATGTTAAAATGACATTCCCAAAAATCACCAATAATATCATTTTGAGAAAATGTGGTTTCCACATAAATTTAAAAACCACAATTTCGAAATTTGATTTTCAATATGTGCAAAAATCCACAATTTCTACAAATCCAGATTTTCAAGAAAATTCAAAATAAAATTAAAAAAAATAAAAATTGGGAGAAAGAAACTACTTTGAATAAAAGTTTTGAAAAAGCATCATAATAACTCATATTTGTTAGCCCAAAGGATTGTTTTTAACCCGAACTCTTTTTTTAAACAAAGTTATCATCAATAATGTTATTAAAACTTTCATAATATCAATGCCAGAAAATGTGGAAAATACATGAACAACATATATAAGAAGCACTTCGAAAAGGACCTTGAGATATAGTTGAATTGATAAAGGGTTGGGGTGGGTTATGGGAGGTTCAGGTTTAGTTCCCAATATGGAAAAAAAATATTTACCCACTACAAGGAAAAAGTTAATCAATGACACGGTTAATGCGAAGAGTTATAATGACACTTCGCTAAAGTGTCATGGTCTCGACTGTCATTGTATAAGTTTACACACAATGACACTTATTTTAAGCGTCATCTTTGTGAATCAAAACTATGACATTCATTTAAAGCGTCATTCTTTACTCATAATATTTCAATCTAATAACTTAACTATGACACTTATTTGAGTGTCATTGATTTTTATATGTTTTTGTTTTAGAATCATAACCTGCTAGTATCATCAGCCCTATATGTCCCGAAATCTTATTTTCATTAATTTGATTATAAATCTGATATAACAATATAATTATTGAAAATGTACACATAATATAAATATAGAGGAGAAAAAAATCAAAGTAATATGGATAAAGCTACAAAGCTATCGATATATACATTGATCCAAAATTACAACAAATATTCCTGACAAGTTTCGTAGATTCATGGATAGGAGTCTGAAATGTTAACTTTTTAATTTGTTGGTAGTGGAGGACTTTTCTATGAGAGAGTTAAGCCCATCAAAATCAGCATAGGTACATCTGTTCTGTTCAAATGTAAAGTGGTTTAGATATAAGCGTAAGCTTTGTAGAACCAACTAGACTAAGACATCGATTTATTATTTTGATGAGTGCTAGTGTGGTAATTTTCAAGGTATTAAATGAACATTAAACTCAAATTAGAATAATATTTTGTTGGAAAAGAACTCCACCAATGATAACTTGTAAGATACAAACTGACCTAATGGAAACTGACCTATAGAAAAAAGAGAATGACATAAAACAAAAAGGTTTGCACAACATTATGTATATTCTTAATATCTGAAAAATAACAAAGTACTTCACAATAACAAGAATTATAGGATATATAACCATATACTTGGGTATAACTTTCTAAACTAGAAATAAGTAAAGTATTAAAGCCTAAACAAAGTGAAATTCAATTTATTATAGAAGGTTTTAATAGAATTGAAATTTCAAATAAAAAAATACAAAACATGGATTAATACAAAAAAAATTCGCAACTCCACTGTAGAGGCACTGTATCAATCTTGTCTTTTATGTTGTTTAAAAAAAAAAAAAAAAAAAACCAAGAATATGCAGGCGAAAATTTCGCACTAACCTGCTTGGCCGTTTGTTTTCGATGTAACTTTTAAGTCGGCTCCGTTTTGGTAATTTTGGTACCGTTGGAAAGTTTAGAGAGTGTAGAATCCAAATATAGCCAAAAAGAACACTTTTGAAATTTTGATGAAGGTGTAATTTTCAAAATGCTTCAACTGATCACTTTTTTCCTCTATTTCTTCTTCCAACTTGTTCGTTTAGGCTTGAGAATGGAGTGAATAAGGTCTCGGTGGAAAGCTTGCGAAGTCTCCTATCCAAACGGTACATCTCATCAAGAGGTATCACTTCCTTCTCTAACTTTTCAATCAGGCCCGGGTGCGGTCTGTGTGACATTTGGTTGGGGGGAGAGTTAGCGAAAGAAGTGGCTTTTACATTTATGCTTTTGTTACTATTTTGAGCAAGCCCATTTTGTGTTGTTCAGTGGCTTGTTGTTTGTCTTGTTTGTGAAGCTGTTAGTTGTTTTTGAAAAGCTGAAAATATAGCCATTTATTTTTATATATACTATACGACTTACACTTTCGATTTTCAAAATTGCCACCCCCAGGCAAGTCCCGTCGTACAAATGCAGATTTAAAGTGGTGAAGAAGCTCAATTCAAAAGAAAATATAGTGTTAAGAGTTCTATAAAAGATTTGGTGGGAATCCAAAAACAAACATCATAGAGACTTCTAAACCTAGAAACATGACCAACAAAAAATGGAAATCTCAAAGCAATTTCAATCTTATAACAATGTCAAGCATCCTGAGATTAACAAGATTCAATAAGGTACAATTGTCATTTAATAAGATTCAAGATTCAATTAATTTATTAAGTTTAAACCTATTTTATATTATTCTCATAATTTTATTTCCTTCAACTTTTCCTCTCTATTTTCCTCTATATTTTCTTTCCTTAATACTTTCGGGATTCCCAATGGAGCCTTATGAAAAACATATGAGATATGGATATAGTAGTTGAAGAAGAATTCAACCTTTAATATATATTTTTTAAAGTGATTTATTGAAGATTTGGAGAGTCTATATTAGACTAATATGAGGACTTCTATCTAATAAATTTGATATATTTTTTTTATATCCCAGGTTCTTAGTTTTTAGTAAGTGGAAGACATAGACTCTGAATGTTGTAGACAACCCAACTATGGAATCTTTTTGTTTTCTTCTAATTAAGAAAGCCTTGGTTTAAAAGTGTTTGTTAATCATCTACTCTACAATCTTCCATTTGCTTGCCCATAAACTACTTATAAGGTTTTTTAGTGTTTGGGTATTGAGAAAACAGAATGCTCTGCTGATTATAAGCTGCTACTTAATGCAACTTGACTTTCACTTCAGTTTTAGCATCCATAGCCTTCTAACATTTTTTTTTACAAATTAATTGCATGCAGATTGATACTAAGTTGAAGATGTCTAACCTTGTTGGAGTTTATTTTTTGCACACAATCTTCAAGACATGTAACCTAGAAAAGATCAAAACAGTTGGGAGTAGTTGTAGAAGAACCATTCATCATTGAAAGTTAAATAAATAAAAAAAACCTATTGTTTTCATTGAAGACTTGCTTAGTTTATGCATTGTTTACCTAGTTAAGTAAAAGACTTATTCAAGGACTCTTGTCTATAAATTGACATCTACCCCATGCAAAATTTCCACCCCTCACCTAAACTCAAAGAATTCTGACTATAAATGAAGAAGGGTGTTAGTTTCTTGGTGACAGTTGCCCTCATGGCCTTGGCTTCCTCTCTTGCATCTGATTCTGATCTAAGCCCACTACAGGACACCTGTGTTGCCATTGCTGAACCCAAAAATGCTGGTATTTACATTACTTATCAGCATTTTCTCAACCCTTCACCATTGATAAATGATGTTAGTAATGATGCTAATGACCCCTCCTTTTCTTTTATGCAGTTTTTTTGTATGGAAAGTTCTGCAAGATCCCAAACTTGACAGTGGCCAAAGATTTCTTCGATTTAGGGCTAGATAAGTCTGGAAATACATCAAATCCAGTTGGATCAGTAGTCACTCTTATAAATATTGCTCAAATAGCATGACTCGACACTTTTGGCATATCACTGGTTCATATAGACCATGCACCATATGGCCAAAACCCACCTCACACTCACCCTCGAGCCACCGAGATCCTGACTGTCTTGGAGGGAACTCTCTTAGTCGGCTTCGTCACATCCAACCCCAAAACCGCCTAATTAGCAAAGTCCTCTACAAGGTTGATGTTTTTGTATTCCTTGTTGGTCTCATTCACTTCCAATTCAATGTTGGGCATACTCATGCAGTAACCATTGCTGCTCTAAGCAGCAAAAAATCTTGTTATCTGTATCAAAGCAAATATTTGGATCAAATTCAGACATCAAACCCTTGACAAAGAAAAACATAACAAAGGCTCCTAGATTACATTTTTTTTATATATATAGAACAATCAAACATATTAAAATTCAGACAATCACTAGTAAGTTTGGCAAACCATAATCTAGTGAATTACTCATTTTTCTCTAAATTTAATTTTTCTATGTTATCTATGTGTTTTAGAACAAAAAAAGAAGAAGAATTAAACATGTTCTCCTTGTTTCGGAATAAAAAAAAGGTTTTCAAAAATGGTAACCAAACAAGCTATTAATGTCTCAACCTGCTCAAAATAATCTTTGTACCGTTGACTTAACAATTTCAAGATACTTTAAGTTAAGAAATATTTGGTTAAAAGACATCAAATAACCTAAATTTGTGAATCTAATATTTTTCATGTTTTTTAAACCATTTTAGAAAAAAATATCCTTATTTATTTCTTGTATTTACATTGTCTTTAAAATAAAATATCCTTTTTTGCATAAATCAAAAAAGGCATTTTTGTCAAAATCATGTCAAATTTTGATAGAAATTTTCAAATTTGAGAGTTTTTCAAAGAGTCATTTAATCAAATCACCCTTATCTAAAATGTGTTATATAAGCTTAGGAAACATCTAAATTTGAGGTCAAAGTTGAGTTCAAAGAAGCTATAATCTAAAAGCACAACATTTTTGAAGTAGTTTGAGCATTGATAGATGTTTCTACAACCATCTCATGTGGGTCCATCCTAATTAACCAAACACACACACGGATTGCTTGTGCAGTCTTTTGAGTTTTTGCCCACATAAAAAAAGCTACTAAAAGCCCAAGAGAGAGAGAGACTATTTAAAGAGGAGCTTGACAACAATAAGATTGTTAGGTATCCTTTTTATTAGGAATGGGGTTTAGACAATCTGTTCAAAGGCTGAGAGGAATATTACAAAGAGAAGGAAACTGATATAGTTGACAGTAAAAAAGTAATTGGGAGAACATAATTTAAACCAATGCCTTCATGATGTCCAATAAGATAGCTCTGTTTTTTAATTTCCTTGTCTTGTCATGCTTACTTGGTGTCCTTTGATTGGACTTCTTTAAGCTTGTTTGGATAAGAATAAGATGGTCATACTCTCAGTACTCTCACACATGCGCAAGCATTGCAATTTGCATAAAAGGCAAAAAGCTGATGAAAATGAATTTTATGCAGTCCGATGCGCGAAAAAGAAGAGGTTTCACACATGTTTTTACCACCTGACCTAATGGTGGATCTTCCATCCCTATTTTAGTAGAGCGACTAGCTTGTTTTGCAATTCTCCATCATGCAATTAGTGTTTGGTTGTAGGGATATTACATGGAAACAAATATTAGGGCTTCTTTGGTTCTAAAAACATAGAGAACATCATTTTAATGTTATCTGAAAATTGTTATTCTTTCTTGAATTTAGTGTTTTTGTATTCTCGTATTTTCATAACAAAAAAATAATGAGAACTAATAATTTTCTCAGTGTTTTCTTGTTCTCTAATTTTCCAAAAAAAAAAAAACAAAATTGTAACCAAATAGGTCCTTATTTCTTCTTTTTTTTTTCTCCATTGCCAAACAAGTGATTTTCTGCAATAATTCTTGAAGGGGAAAAAGTATGAATAAATCTTACCTTTTTCCTCAAAGAGGATGGATATGCTAATGCTCATGTTCCTTTTCTTTTTCAAAGAGACATCTAATTTTAGCTTTTCCAAGAACCCAAAATGAAAATGAAAACAATAATTAAGGGAAACTAGGTGGTTGCCCCCTTTGTGTGTGATCACACCCCAGAAAATTAAAAGGGGAAAAAGAAAAAGGAAATTCTAGTCTTCACAAATATAACCATATATGGATTAAGTAAAAGACAAGATGGAAACCACATCACCTCATCCCATTTGGCCACCTGCTAATTTTTCCTGTTCGCTTGAGAGTACTGCAGTTGTTGATTTTTGGGTAGTCCTCCATGTTCATGACATTTTTTAATCTATATGTGTCTATGGTGCAATTTTAGCTGTGTCTCATTCTTGAAACCCCATTCTCTATGTTGTCAACTTTCATGGCCAAAATATGTGGTTGAACAAAAATTGAGTCCAAGATTATAATCTCTAACCAATTGATTGGATCAGATAGGAAAGGCTATAACCTTTTATGCTTGTGTGAAGACATATAAGCTCATTCCAGAAGTTTGACAAAAATAGAGGTGTTTAGTTGAAAATTATGTCTAACAGTTTTGGTTTTTGAATAGAGTTGATTTAGTCCTGAACCCATCCCATCATGAATGCTAGCGAGTAACTTAAATTATTTGGATTAAATTAAGAAACAATGTCTCAATCTATATTGAATTTAATTAACTTGTAATAGATTGACTATCCCAGAATTTTTTTTTTTCTTATGTATTCCATTTACAACCTATAACAGATTGACTCGACCCAAAATTTAACAACTTGCAAAATAATGAATGAACCTTAAAAGGCTTGGAATCTTTCTTTCTTCCTTTAAAATCCCAATTAATCTCATCCTCCATGCCTTCTCTTTCCTCAAATTCTTACTTTTCCATTATGTGACTGTCATTTCCTATTTCTTTATGTCTCTAAAGATCAAAAGCAAGCAAACCCGCCTTAAATTTACGCAAACAGTATTGTTAAAGCTCCTCTGGGTTTTTTTTTTTTTTAATCTTTCAACTATTCATTGGTATACTATGGAGAAGAAGACAAAGAAAGGAATCCAAGAAGTAACATTCAATAAATACATACTAGAGTAAAAGTTTAAAGAAATAAAAATTTAGTGGGAAAATATCACATTTGGATGACAAGAAAAATTAGGGGGAAAACTACGAAATTAAGATCCACACCGATTTTCTGCATTTGACGTTGAAAAGAATAATCGGAGTAGCTTGTTCTTCCTTGTTTAAGTCCTAAACCTTTTCCCCTTTCTCCTGATATCTCTGCTTCATTGGTCCTTCTATCCCAGCTCACACCCAAATCAAATAGAAATGAACATGAATGAATAGGAGAAAAGCTTTGCTTTTTTCAATGAGAAGGTTAGTGGGCTTACTCCCATGAGCTCCAGTTCTTATCAACAATGGAGATGAATATCGCAAGAAACACTTCTACTTGTGAAGAACAATGGAGGCTTGGTTGAGGGTATATCGGGTTTGAAGAGGGATTTGAAAGAACAAAATACATTTAAATTAGAAATTAATATATATAGCTAATGACACTCTGCAAAGTGAAAAGGTTTTTGATTATTACTATGACATTTTAAAAATGTCATGGTTGAGTTTAGGACTTATTTTATGTTAAAATATAACTAAATGAGACACATAAAACTATGACACTTTTAATAAGCGCCATAAAAATAAAAAGAATTGCATAAGATAATGACGCTTCTAATTAAGCTTCATCATGTATATAATTGTAATTAAGTAATGACATTGTTCTGAAAGCGTCATAAATGAAGCGTCATAAGTTTTAATTTTTATAGTAGTGACCCCTAAAAAAACATATATAAACTTCAAAGGAGTTCTTACCTAATATTGAAGGGTATTTTTTTTCATATCTAAAGCAATATGTGCCTCTTTGAGTCTCATTACTTTGTACCTAGTTTACCTTTATTCAACCAACCCATTTTATTGCATATCTTCAATAACCCTTTCACACTTCACTAAGTATCAACCTGCTCCTTTTTTCCATTTCTTTTTCTTTCTCAAAACAATGCCTGATAACTACTTTAAAAGTGAGGTAAACCTTTGTCCCAATATATATATATATATATATATATATATATATATATATATATTGTAAATTTTTTTTCAAAGTAATACATGTTTCAAAATAATGTTAAAGCTAATGCATTTTTTACTATATGGACAAAACCTGGGAGTTGGTGACTACGCTTCAATTTTTTTAAATAGTTAAACCGTAATCAGAATTCGCTTTTAGGTTTAAAGTTAAAACGTGGCGGTACCATGTAAAACCCGAAAAAAAAGCTGGAACGATACTATCGCCAGCAGCATAAAACTCTAGATCTCGATGATGACGTGGTTGGCCAAGGCTGAAGTTCATATCGGTGGAAATCTAGGTACAATCAGTTAAATTTCGCCGACTCGAGATACCGGAATTTCATGTATTTCGAGGCATTTATGCAAATCACGGTGACACGCGTGACATGGGGACGTGGCCGGATGTGGACCCACCCGAATACCTCCCCGTGATTTCCCTAAGGAACCCGCTTGCTGAAGTCCCACTCCGTACAAACCACAGTGGAATGCACAATGGAACCTCACCTAAGAAAGAAATAAACACATGCGCACCATAATACCTCAATTATATATAAAAAAGTCCTACCCACATATATATAAGGACCCATAAACGTTCAATACGACATATCGAAAGATTCTAAGAGTATTTGCGACTTGGGGTTACAAATGGCATTGGGGCAGGCCCAACAAAACAAGACATATAAAGGATAGCATCATATACCGCCATGTAGTGCTGTTGAATCTGGCGCAAGGTAGGCCCTACGAACTGCCTGGACCTGGGAAACAAATATTAAAACAATAAACGTGAGAAAAGAATCTCAGTGAGTGGTATAATTTATATTAAAATAATGCTTTTTGTTTCAAAATTCTTCTCTCAAGACCTCCCATCCACTCTTTTGTAATGTTCCCCGTTTAGCAAACGTTTCATAAAACCCAATTTTACCAAAGCCCAACAATATGAAGTCATGCTCAAAAATTTAACCGACATCATTTTCAAGAACCTTTTAAAACCTCGACCTGCTTTCACAAACATACACCGAGCATAAATATATGTAACCATCATGTCGTAAAAAATAACCATGAAAATACCACAACTATAAATATGGAAAAGCTTATACTTAATCAGAGGCCAACAATGTACCGTACATATATCCTTTATAAGCCGTATTATATAAATTATCATATACCACTGCAACCCGACCTCACCGATATCGTATACCAAACTGGCTTGCAGATCCACCTCACGACCGTGGAATTTATAGGCACAAATCTCGACATCGTGACATACCAACCGCCGGTGAATCAACCTCACGACCGTGGAGATAATATATAACTAAACTCACTATTATCGTGGCATACCAACCGCCTGCAGTAATCCCGACTCACGAATCGTAATTAATATATAACAAATCTCGACATCGCGGGCATACCAACCGCTTCAGAACCACTCACGACCGTGGAGATAATATATAACTAAACTCACGACATCGCGGGCATACCAACCATCGGTAATCCGACCACGATCGCGGTAATTAATATATAACAAATCTTCGACATCGTGGCATACCAACCGCTTCAGAATCCGACCACGACCGTGGAGATAATATATAACTAAACCTGGCGACATCGCGGGCATACCAACCGCCGGTGAATCTCACCTCACGAATCGTAATTAATATATAACAAATTCTCGATATCGTGGGCATACCAAATCAGTTTGGTGAACTGGTTCACGACCGCGAATTAATATATAGCAAATCTCTCGACATCGTGGCATACCAACCGTCGGTAATCCGACCTCACGACCGTGTAATTAATATATATTCGTATTTTTACACACAAGTACTTTTCCAAATGACACTGTATCATAATCATTTCACAAGACCTCGAAATCTCTTTCTTAAAACAATAAGTTTTCAAAGCGGTTTAAAACCTCAATCCAAGTACCCAAAATATTCAAATAATTACGTACTATCCAGAACTCAAGAAAACTTCCAAATATTGAAAATGTTGACAAAACTCACATGAAATGATAACTTGTTTTATATGAGACCGATAATCACATTTGTATGCAACCAACCATTTGATCAAAACAGTATATATGTCAAATATTTAATCACAATAGATAATCAACAATATAATAACCCAAATCATTTAAAACATATAAACCACTCACACATCCATGAACACCGTAAACTTCCAAATATTTAAAATGTTGACAAAATTCATTTAAATGATAACTCGCTTTTTATAAAACCGACATTTTCATTTATGCACAACCAACCGGTCCGATCAAATAAGCTATATATGAACAACTAACCGCTGAAAATATATATATCATAATAATACCCCAAAACATTCTAAAAAACAAGTAGACCACCACCGACTATAGACGCCGCCCGCTCCCCTCGCAGGATCGCCTCTACCACAGCTGGAGCCGCCAGAATATAAATAAAATACCACTTAGGCTCCAATAACTGAACTAACAAATATCAGATACCCCGAAGCGCCTTGTAATACTTTAATCCATGAAACCATCCCACCGGGATTCCGACAGTCCACTACACAAGCAGCCCTATAGGCCCGATACCCAAAATCGGGCTTTTCACCCGGAGCTAATTTAAATCAACCGTCCAATAATTCCTAAAAACATCAAATTTCACTAATCCAACTTCTCAATTTTGTCCACCTGGCAATTGGTACTCTATTTCAGTCCCAACTTCTGCACCAATTTAAACAACCTAAAATGGAAACTAACCAAACGACGTCCAAAAAATTTACAAACACATATCACTGGAGCCCAAGAGACCAGGAACACATCAGTAGCCTCACCTTGGTCCAAAGGTTTCTGTGGTGGCTTAAAACTCGATCCAACAGTCGACCGAATTTGTTTTTGTCGTATCTTTCAAACGGTGATGAATCTGGAGAAAAGGACCACGGAAATGAGTTCAGAGGGGTCCAAAATGGTGGAAAGGGAGATATAATCTTGAACTGGTTGGAAATGGCCGGAAATCACAAAACCGGTGGACAAACTGGGCAACGGGCCGCTGGTTCGCCACAGATTCTACAAGGCCCGAGGCTGGCTGTCGTGGAAATTTACTACGGTGATCGCCCGGCCAGGGCGCACCTCATCGTCTAGAGCGTACAAGAATGGGCACGGTGGCGCCTCGCGGTTCAATCTTCCATGGCGCGCAAATGGTCAAAATGACCCAACTTCTAAGTCCACAAGTTTGAGAGCTTCTCTAGGGTTTTTGGAGTTCAAAATGGTGTTTCAGCTGGGGTTTCATTCTCGTAAGATCCAAAGCTTGCGTTTATATAGGCCTAGGGTCGCTTTCGGGTAAAAATTTGAAGACAAGCTTGACCGCTTAAAACACCGCCGTTAAACTTTACCTGGGTCATAACTTTATCCGGGCAAGCTCCATTTTGACGCTCAACCCATCTATGAACTCGCGGTCGACGAGGCCTAATGGCAACGGGTGTCTTTAACAACCCAAAATTATTCATCCTTGAAAGTCAACTTTTGGTCAACCTACTAAGTGTCACAAACCTACCAAACTTGGCCAAACTTACCAAACTCGGCCAAACGTGTTAAGCAAACTTGTATTATTTATATGTCATTACACGTGTGCCATGTGGCACTGGGGTACGAGGACACTGGCATTACTTGTGGCCATGGTCACGCCTCAAACCCGTATGACTTTGAGAGTGGATACGGTTAAGGTGATGGGAAACACATGCCATTGGTTCACATGCTATTACAGTATTGGATTAGGTGTTCCACACTAACTCAAACCAAACCAACTCGGCCTGGGTGGTGGAAGAAACAGCCTTCCTTCATAGAAAAGAAAGAGAAAGAAAAGAGAGAAAGAAAGAAAGGGAGAAAGAAGGGAAGAAAGGAGAAGAAAGAAGGAGGGAGTCAGTATAAGAATTCCAACAAGGTAGGCCTTTCCTAATAGGGATACTCCTTTGGTCTAGGCCCATTCAATGGCCATGAGCTTATCCCAACATGGGGTTATTTCTAAAACAACTTTGAATGCAAACTGCGGTACATTTTCCGGGCATTTTGATAGAAACGATTTTGCAGTGTGTTAAACCTCACTGAAAAATTATGGATGCTAGATTGTGGTACCATTGTTTATTGTTTAGAAAACAAGAAAGAATTTCTAGTTTGCATGTGTTGTGTTCTTATTTAAATAATGCTGTTGTTTTTAGAGAGAAATGTTGATATTGGCATGCATGCAATAATAGATACCATGGACTTATGAAAATATGTAAAGTAATGCATCGTATTTTTCGTGAGGAACTGGATTGAAAATTCAATTTGCATGTCATAATACCCCTACAACAAGTGCAGTATGTGAACTCGCTGTAATGCATGCATGTAAACGACTTCAAAACAATAATGCAAATCGAAAATTTACTCCAGCATTTTGACGCCAGAACAGATTTTTTTGTATGCTAAACCCTACAACATTATGATGCTAGATTTTGTGTACCACTGTTATTGTTTAGAAAACTTAAAGAATCTCCAACAGATGTTTATGGTTCTTTGTTAAATAACATGTCGGCTTAGAGAGAAATGTCTATATGGGCATGGTATGCAATCCTAGATACTATGCAATTTTTGATGAAAATATGTAGCAATGGCGCCAGATTTTTCTGTGAGGAACCGATGGAAAATCCGCTTTTGCAAGTCATAATTTACTGTATAACATGCGCATGTGAACTTGTTACATGCATGCATGCATGCAAATAAATAACATCATGTAGTAGTTGTAATAACTTCACGTGCATTGCGACAGAAATGCATAGTCAGCGCTAACGCATACCATGAATAAAAGAAGTTTTTCTCAAGGTCGCCACCAAACTTATTCTGAAATGTCCGTCCAAAAATGAATATTAGAGCAGAAATTTCACATTATTACTCCGAGTTCATCCAAATGAAAAATACTCCGAGGTGGTCCAAAATTTTATCTGAGTTTGTCCAACTAACCTCGCGAGGAGCCAAACAAAAATCTTTATTTTAGAAATGATTTTATTATACATACAAAACGGCGCAGTTGAAATTTAAAGGGCGACTGGTATTACTGGATTTTAAGATATGGCATCCATGTATATTCCGTATACTTTATGTGAATGTGAATCGCGGTAACACGACATCGCACGCGCACCAGCCAAGAATTTCGTAGAAAATTTCTCTATCGGGCGTGCCACCCTGTCAGCTGACCACCCTTTCATACTTCTGCAAGACTTTACGCTCCTTCAAGCAAGTGTCAGTGAAAGCACGGCAAGTGCTGTGGCCTCGAGAAGCATTTTTTGTAAAATATATTAAAACAATATGTTTTTAATATATTTTGCATGTGCATGCAAAGAGCTGTACATCAAACTCTCAGAAATATTATAGTTATCACAGATTTGTGTTATAAATATACAATGTTTCATATACACTTGTAATAAAAATATTGTTTTATATTGAATTTGAGGCGTATGAAAAAAAAAAGAAAAAAAAAAGACCCCTAGGATTTGGGGTGTCATAGACTACAGTCTTAAATTTTTCAAAATGATTAAAAACCAATTACCTAATAACAAATTTTAACTTTTAACCTTAAAATGTTAGTCACCAATTATAGTTTTTCGACCATTTAATTTTTTTTTAAATAGTTGCATACTAACTACGATTTTTAAGGACACAAAACATTCTAGTTTAAACATTAGTTGAAACATGCATTTCTCAAAAGAAATATTTTTCTTAAAAAAATTATTCAGGGACATCACTCTTTTAAAATCCTCCCCTATCTGCATACCCTGGAGGATGAGAGTGATAAAAAGTACAATTTCCCTATTATATCAAAATGCTGATGGCCTGCCTTTGTCAGCTTTTGGGCGTGAAAAGTAGTATTTCCTGGTGGCTGTTTAGTTCACCTCTTCTTATCTCTTTACAACATTTACCAATGAATGAGACAAAGAAGTGACAATCTCAATTATGATGCTCTCACCCCACACCTCCACACAAGGTAGCTCCCACACAGGCTGTACCATTCACTGACAACCAAGGCTGTGCCCTCTTGTTCTTGAACTTGAAGTTTGGTCCCCATGCTTCAAGCAGCCTATATTCCACAAATAATATTCTCAAATACTTTCCACATCAAACATGTTCTATCTTTACTTTTGGCTTCATCCTATCTCTTACAAATGCAAATGCCAGTTGGTCTCTTTAGGGTTAAAAGCTCCAACCTATTGAACAGTAGGCAGGAGAAGAGGTTGCTCCCTTTTCCATGCTTTCTAAGTTCAACGCACTGTCTGGTACATCTGGAACAAACAAACAGAGATACAGAGTTTCAACATACCATCAAGGATTGGAAATTGATGTATAAAGGGGGACAGGTAACTTTGTGGGATAGTTCAGTTATTCCAGCATTAGGTTTGTTATTTAATGGTCAGTCCCTTTAAAACCATTATAGGGTTTATACGGTTTCGAAATTTCAAGTGATTCGTCATGACAAAACCCGAATATATCTGTTGAAAAAGCTTGAAAGCTTGAGGAGGATTTTATTCTTCTTTTAAATGTTTATTGATTTTGTTCTCTTTTTTAAACTGATGTGACCGGCGGTATTATTGGTTGGGTCTTGAATGATACTGGGGCCTCCCATGAGCTGTAGGGACCTATTAGTTTCTAGTGACAATGACATTGTGGACCAATAATGCTCTCATGTTTTCTCCATGTTAAGCTGTATGACTATGATCACTGCAATTATTAGATCACTAGCCTTTTTGGTGCGGAAACTTCAAGAGGGGATTTAGTTGATAGCATGAAAATTGGTGCCTAAAAGTCAAAATGAAACTGAATTGCACTCAGAAACCAGAAATGGCTTGACCCACGTCACTGGGAAAATCAAATGAACTATGTTGCCTTTGAGTTTTCTCCAAATCTTCAGTAATTGTTTTTATTTTTATTTTTCTGCAATCATGCATGTTCGGTCTATCTTGCACATACATCAACTAATCTTATAGGATATGAAGTTAACCGTCAAATAAAATTTTCAGTGGCCTAACGGGACTCGAACCCGAACCGATGACAATTGAAGAGCTATCTCTTTGATAATTGTTTTTTAAAATATTTGCAGTGATCTCATAACATCTTTTACCCATTTTCACTTCTTTTCTTAAAGATATTTTCCTAGAAAAATTATACAAATACAAAGAAAAATGATTAAAAATAAACTACTATACTCTTACAACAAATTTAAAAATCATGTTAAAGAGAATGAGGACATGTTTGGTTCTTTAAAAATTGTTCTTCAAAACATTTTTTTTGAAAACACAAGAGTACACAATTTTGATATTCTCTTAAAACTGTTATTGTTTATTGAATTTAGTATTTAGAACAAAAAACAATGGGAACCAAAAGTGTTCTCTTTGTTTTTCTTGTTTTTGAGAAAAAAAAAACAGTTTTAAAAAAGGGTAAACAAAAAGGCTCTAATTCTCCAAGACTATTTTCCAAAAGTGTTTTTGAAAGTAATTTCCGAAGTAAAACATAAGAGTTTTCTTAATCAAAATTGAAGGGAGATTTTCGCCTTCCACCTACATGTTAAACACAAACATATATAATGATAGTGATTCTGTAACTAGCTATGAATATCCAAAAACAGATTATTAAAAAAATACCTGAGGTATAAGGGAGCTTTTCCTTCGTCCATGGCTTCAAACCAAGGGCACAATATGTACCCATTTGCAGCTTTAACGATTCAATATCCCACCATTTCTTCCATCTTGCAGTAGCCATTGCTTCTTCCAGAGTGTGAACGAAGAAGGGATGTTTGGATATGGCCATGTCCACATCCTCTGTTATAACAAGTGAATGAATCAACAGCAGTGGATCGACCACGAGCTGCAGCTTTGCATCCACCCAGATACTGTATTTTGAGTTCGGAAAAAGCCTGTGAACAAGGTATTTAGGTATAACCTGTCTATTGCCGGATTCTGTACAAATGCTGGCTTGAAACTCTAACAAGCTTCCATACTCCAATCTTGTAATCTGAAGAAGACTCCAGGAAACTACTCAGGATAATTCGTCCTTTAAGGGTGGTGTGGTCCACGAACATGAAGAAACATACATTTTCTGACTTTCAACTGATATTCGGCTGCCGGATTTTGTCGTGGTCGGAAAATATACAGACACTTTTACCACTCCTCCACACTTTTCCATTGCTGCCCTGTCTGAGTTTTTTTTTTTTTTTTTTTCAGAAAAACAGGGGAACAGAATTAATACAGGAACCAAAGTGACATATTCTTATTTTTGGAAATTCCATAGAAAATCTTTTCTTGATTCATGGTGATTCTTTTGCATCATGGAATCAAAATTCTGTCTCAATTTTGTTTTATCGGTTTTAAAAGTTCAATTCCTCAAAAACAGAATCCAAGAAGCACGCAAAGCTAATTCTGAGAATTCTAAGCAGACCTAATTTAGATTTACTAACGGAATTCTTTCATGAATCCACAAGGAATTTCCTTTCCATTATCGAGATGATCGAAATAGGAAATTCTCTTCTGGGTACTGAAATTTCCTCCAAAGCTTTCAGCATTGCCCTGCATATACCTAAGAACCGGCATAAACATGGAAGAATTCCGACTTGAATCTTGGATTTTCTGCAAAACCATCCAATAATCTGACAAAAAAAGGCAAAACCCATTAATCAGAAAACCTTGATTGCGTTTATGAAAACGTACAATTCAAGAATCAAAAGACCAAAAAAAAAAAAAAAAGAAAAAGAAAAAAGAAAAAACAGGGACCGAGAAACGAATTGTAGAGAAGTGCACGAAGATCGGGGGCGGTTGAGATTGCATATTTGTGTTCCCCATAATTGGGGGGATAAGAGAAGAGAGGTGATTGAATTGGATCGAAAGGGGATGATCTGAAGATGCATTTGGCGGGGGAAAGAGAGACGTAGAAAACAAGGAAGAGAGTGGTTAAGAGATAGAGAAGAGAGAAACAGAGTCGCTTTGACCGGAAGAGGAGAGGCGTTGTTAACGATGCCTTCCCCATAAACTGACTTCGTCCGATCACTTTTCCTATCTTCCACTTATTTCTTTTCATTTCTTTTGTGTGATAAAATTAAAGTAGATGCCCCTCCCAACGATTACCATAATTTGAACTCGAGAGCTAAAACTCATAGCAAATGCTCTTAATTCGATTCACGCATGAATGGTGAGTTTCCATCAAAATAAGGTTTTTTTTTTTTTTTTAACAATTAAGCCCTTGTTACAAGGGATAATTATGTTTAAGTGCATTGTTGGACCAATATGCATGGAAAATAAACTCATGTTAAATTACGCATTTTACATCAAATTAATGAAAACATTTGCATTACCTTGTCACACCAAACCCACCTTGTGGCATGATCACACCACACCTCAAGCCTTCAACAAGGCTCTAAGTCACACAAACGACACTAACCTTTCAGAATCCGATTATTAAATTACCAATCACATATTCGTAGAATGCAAGAACCTTCTAAATTCATAAATTTCTTAAATTCAAAATTTCACGCCGATAAAAATTACTTCTAAATATTCAAATTTCCAATTACGCACGCCATATAAAATACTGTATATAACAATATTCGGTGATCTCTCAAATCCAACTTCACTAATATGTTAATGTTCATCCAAGCGACTTCAATTAACTTTCAAAACTCAATATTTCACATAAACATTTAACTTACGAAGCTCAAATACGATCCAACATAAAGCTCTAATCAAACTTGATTTGACGAATCCCCAACCTAGCCATCACCTCATGAAACTAAAAGACTGAAAAATACGCTAACGACCTTGACAATTTAAGTTCTCAATGTTAAATATTATAGTTTCATGGATCAAAAGTTTTCAATCATATAACAAATAGATGTTTTTCATCAAAACTTTTAATTCAAAAAATAAGTTGGAACATTAACAAATATACTTCAAAATTATTCTCACACTAATTCTAAATTTGGTTTCATATCAACGCGATCCAAACAATTTCATATCAAATTTCGATTCAAACACTTTCATATCAAATCCAAAATCAAATACATTTCAAAGAGATTTTCCAATAACAACATCAAATTCACGCCTGGGGCTACGCGACTTTCAAACACAAGCAACCGCAAATCGTCTTGGCGGATCTGAACCAAACACTACTAAGACTAAGACCTTCTAACTAAACCCCCGTAGGCCGGCTCAAATCAATTACATTCCCCACCAAGAAAACGTAAAGCCGCCAACTATTATATCCGCTGACAAGGGCCGAATAGGCCAACTATTATTCCCCGCTGACAGTACTCGAACTAACCGTAATCAAATATTTCGGTTCAAAATTTCCAAATTACAAAACATTATATCTCCACATTTTCTTTCTCAGAACCAAAACAAATCTCAAGCATAATCATACAAAACTACTTTTTGATCCATGGATATTCAAATAAATAAAAGTAAACTTTTCATACACCAAGATTATATATAATTGGTTAAAACAATTCATCCTCAAACAAGAAACAAACAATTTTCTTTTTTTTTTTAAAGACTGTGATTAATATCCCTTACATCGTACATATATATAAAATAATAATTTTTCGAAAAGTTCGTATTAAAATCCTTTACCTCAAAGGAGTACTCAAAAGCTTTGAGAAATTTAATCCAAGCACTTCACTCAATGAAATATTTTCTCCTAAAATAATGCTGAAGAGACTATCATCATTACTTATTTATTCTTAAAACTTCTTAATTTGATATTCTTAACAATTATATTATTTTTTGTTCACCTCAAACATATTGACAATTGTTCAAATGATAACTATTTGAATTAGGTAGTTTTACAAATTTATAAAACTCATATTCCTTTCGAAATCTTCATTTAATAATTTATTTATTTTTATGATCTGATTTATATATGTATTTATTTCCTATAATTATAAATAATTATTGTAATCATATTCCTTTATCTAATAAAATCTCAATCCTTAATAAAATATTTACTTGCCAAAATACATATATATTTAAATACTTATCAAATACATATATTTATACAAAATTCAAATTCTTTTCAAATTTATCCTATTATTTATCATTATTTTCTTTCAAAATTATCCTTAAATACTTTTTCATTCTCCCTTATACTCAAAGAATTCAATACGACACCACCAATTATTATTTTATTCTTATTTCTAGTTTCATGAATGAGAGCGAATCTGCAACTGACTTCTTCTTCAGTATCGATTTAAACCGAAAGAAGATTGAAAAGAACTGCGATCAAAGAAATCTAGAAAATAAAATTGTAAGATCTTACCTGTAGTAAATTGCTCTTCAAACCCTGGGATCCGAAATGTGACGTCCTTTCGAATTCCCACCCGTCGAGAGAATTTCAAAGCAAGAATAAATGATTTTCTTTTCTTACTCCAATTTATGTCACATGAGGTATCTATTAGGAAATTACCTTTACCCCTCTTTCATTAAATTAATTATTTAATTACTAATTAAATTACCATTATTATTTTCATAACGTCCTTCATTTAAAGTAATTAATTAATTACTAATTGAATTACCATTATTATTTTCTGATTTACCATTATTATTTTCATAACGCCGTTTCATTAAAGTAATTATTAATTACTAATTGAATTACCATTATTATTTTCATAACATATGCCTATAAAATTCCCGCCACATATTTTCCATAACTTCTATACCTATACAAATTCGCATTATTATTTTCCTATCTTATACCTATACAAATTCCTGGCTGTTACACTTTTCCCATATGAAGACCAATTTCCTTTTAATGAGTTGACAAGTGAGTCCCTTCTATTTGCCATAGAGAAAATCATCAAATCAAATCTCACTCTCCTCTCTTGTCTAAACTAATGTACCATTGCTATATACACGAATTATTTATCCTTAAATGTAACATGTACTTATAACACCCATACATTGGGCATGATAAGAGAGGCAGTAGATCACTGACGACATTTTCTGACAAATATACAAGGTAAAAATTTCCTTTTCTCTATTTAATTAACGTAATTATCGCTTATAACACATTTATCCCACGTATCACAATTATCAGAAGTGGGCGCATTAGTCGAGGGAAAGGAGAAGATGAAGATGAAGATTTGATGATTTTTTCTCTCCTATGTGGTAGAGTATGGGGCCCACTCATTAATTTATTAAGGGCAAATTGGTATTTATATGAATAAGACGCTTCATTAATTGAAGAAGATACCCTAACATACATATGAGTTTCAGCTTTATTCATAATGGCCAACAATGACGGAACATAATGTCTCCACGTTATAATATAGTGAAATGTTTTCACGTGACCCCCATCCATAATGCTCGGCCTTTTAAACTTTAAACGCTTTATCAATTGAGCTAGATATATGGACAAAAATAAAATAAGGTCTTAAAAAAAATTTATGAACTATATTTTAACTAGTGCATTTGTAATGTCTCACATGACACATAGCCCAGAGAGTCAAAGGTGAAAGTCAAACTTGAATTCAATATTATGAAGGCCTTTTTCTTTATAAGGACTAGGCCCAACAAAAAAGCGAAATTCCAATGGACTAATGGGAAGTCATGTGAAAGTTACTACATCTCTGAATCCAATAATATCTGGTAAAAACAACATCGGCTTAAATCTTCTTAACATGGTTAAACCCTAGTTACCAACCATTACTTTAACTTTCAGCATATAATCAATTTTAAAGTTAAACTAAATATGACATTAGGTTTATTTGTTTTAAGTAAATACAAATAATTGATTATAATTTATATTAAATGTATATTAAAATTTAATTAATTAATTAATTAAAATTTACAGGAAATATAATACTAGATGTTTTAGTGAAATAAAAATATATTTTTATATCATTGTTTATTTTTTCTTAAAATGATGATATAAAGGAAAGTTAATAATTACTATTCGATTATAATTTACATTAAATATAATTCCATTTTTGTTGTTTACATTTCTATTTTAGCATTGAAGCTTTGTTTATCTCAGATTTTTTTTTTCAATGGCAAAGTTGACTACCTTTCATTTTGAGATGGTTGCTTTTATTTATTAGAATTGTAATACCTAAAAGGCCATATTTGGGTCTTAAAAATTATTAAAGAACCAAAAAAGTTAAGAAAAATAATTTTTTTTTTACATATTTGATTTCACTATAAAAATATAACAGATGATAAAATTATTTAGAAATCTTTGTTTTTTAAAATGATTGAATCTTTATATATATAGAAAGGAAAACTGAGTGGAATGAATTTAAATCGTCATATAAAAATAATTTATTGACTTATGTCAATTTTTATATTTTTCTTCACTTTTTTCCTTTTTATTTGTTAAAATTTTGGAGCCAAAAATAAATTTTGGCTCTTTTTGGGGTTGCGATGAAAACTCAAGGCTGGAGGTAGCAAACTCGTTTTGTGCTCCAAGACGCTGGATGCTTTGCTAATTTCAAAATCTATGGTGGTCAATCACAATCTGATTTTAAACTCAGCTTTATAGTGCCAGTAAGACTTGCTTTTTCTCATCGACAAAATCGAATCATACACATAGCTTATTTTATTTTCGACAAAATAAACCCAAATAACCTCTTTTATATTTACAATGAACTAAATATAAAAAGCTAAATTTTCTATTATCTCACACTCTTCTCGCAAAACTTCCCCTCACCCTACTATTATTCTTCAAGGAATTTCCATCTCTAATATTTGGGCGCATTTGCTATAAAGCTTTGATTGTCGCTCAACCCTTTACCAGTAAGTTTTTCTTCATAAATATTTAACAATTAAGTTGTATATTTACATTGATTTTCTTCATATATTTAAACTCACTCATCTTTAAGAAGCTGTATTGAGAGAACTTTTGGGGTGTGGAAGAGAAGATGAAAAATATTACAAGTGATGACAATATTTCCCTTTCACATACAAAGGGATATTGTTATAGCATCACGATGCTATTAATACCATATCTCGACAAAATCGAATGATTATATTTTCATAAATTGATCAATATCCAAATGTCATATACCCGATGTCTTTCCAGATTCTCAAGATAGTCACAATCCTTTGTTTATAACAATAAGAGAAATCTGATAAATTACGCTATCGTGATCGTTTTTCCAAGTTTGATGAGTCAAAGAAATGGATCATAAATTATTTGTTTTTGTTATAATTGCAAATATTGGAATGTTAAATTAAATAATTTTTATGTTTTTAAATATTTATATTGAATATTATAATGAATTTTTTGGTCAACATATTTTTTATGACATATTGCATTAACAACATTAGTTTAAAATTATTAACATTAACATCAAATGAAGATACATGTATGAATAACTTTCCCTTTTTGGTACTTTCATTTGAATCACACTTTTAATCAGCCAGCTAATAACATTTAAAACATCAATCTCTACATCGCAAAGAACTTAACCAAACGTGTCACTGTTTGTAAAACGCAGTTTTATAACCACAGTTTGTTAAACGCACGTTTCTAAATCACACTTTTTTTCATCGCAACCCCAAACAGAGCCTTAATATAGTCTTTTTTAGGATGAATAGATTTTTTAAGTGAGCTTTGTCCCAAAATAATGTTTTTTTTATAAAAATAAAATCTTAATGTGATGCATGTTTCAAAATAATGTTCAAACTAGTTTGTCCTTGTGGCATCAACAAAAACGTAGTTGGTGACTACGATTTAAAATTTTTTAAAATAGTTAAAATCATAGTTGGTGACATTAGTTTTAGGCTTAAAATTAAACTTTAACACGAACGGCTTTAATTATTTAAAAAATTGAAAAATATAGTCGAAGGACATGCTTTAAAATTTTAAATACTTAAAATCATACTGAGATTATGCTTTAGGCTTAAAGTTGTGTCTGTGGTTGGTGACTACGGTTTTAATCATTTAAAAATATTTTTTAAAATTGTAGTCACCAACTACTCTGCCTTAATCCTTTAAGCCAAACTATAATATCAACTATGATTTTAACTTTTTTAAGAAATTTAAAATCGTAGTCACCAACTACAGTTTTCCTGACGTGGTTAGAACGCTCTAGTTTGGGTTTTTTTTAAACATGTATTATGGGAATTTTTTTTAAAAACATCATTTGGGACATCACTTTCTAACTTGTATTATGTCCAAGAAAATATTAAGAAAATAATTTTGTTTGATGAAAAATTTCAAAGAAAAATAAATAAAAATAAAATTATTTTAAATACTTACATATTATTAGATTATTTAATCTTACGTTGATGTTGGAGAAATTTAATAAATGATCAAAGTAGAAAATAAAATAACATGACCAATTTAATTTTAGTTCACTTTTTCTTATTTTTACTTTCCGATGAGTATCTTAAATACTTATTTTATCCCTATGATTTAGTTAGTTTTTCTAGTGTTTCATGTTAAATAAGTGCCCTAATGCTCTAAAAGTTCACACTTATGATCGTCATCTATTTGGTGAATTGTGCAAAATTGGTGGAAAAATCATACAAAAGCAAGAGAGGCTATCGCATTTTGACGCTTTCGTACATCATATGAGCCCTATTGGGCATCAAGCCATATGGATGAATTTCACACTTCAAGACTTTCAGGATACCAAGAACACCAAAATTGGAGTTCGAATAAAGAAGTTATGCAAGTTCCAAAACTTGAAGAAAAATCGCAAGAAATATTGCAAGACCTTCAAAGAAGAGAGGCTACTGAATTTTGATGTTTTCAGACATCATATGAGCTCCTATTGCATCAAACCATATGGATGGATTCTAAACTTCAAGAGATTTCCAATCCAGTGATTTCAAGAACACCCGACCTGGAGTTCTGATGACAAAGTTATGGCCTTAATGGTTAGGAGCAAAAACAGTGGGGATCAGAAGATGACCTCGACGCTCGCGACTTTGTTGCACGATGTCGCGACGTTCGGGGTCAGTTTTGGGTGGGTTTTTTTAGCCCATTTTGAGCCCATAATGGAGGGTTTTAAAGCTCAAACCGGAGGGATCGAAAAAGAAGGAGGATTTGTGATAGATTTGGGAGCTTTTTGAAAGGGAGAAGCCTTCTCTTAGGGTGGAACACCCTGGGGCACACATCTTGGAATGGGAAAAGCTTGAAGAAGAAGGAGATCAAGAAAAGAGATGACGCTTTCACTCAAAAATCGTTTATTCTCATCCGCTTTCTTTGTTTCTTTTTTTTTTTTATGCTTTGACTTAGAGATGTTCTAGATTTATTTCTAGGTTTTGTTGTAGCCTTTCTACTTCGAATGGATTAATGGTTAATTACGCTTTCATTCATTATATGGATTGATTTTATCTCGACTTGCTCTATCTCTGTATTTTATTTACATGGTAGTGTTTGGCCAACATTGGTGTGTTTTTGTTGGGAGTATGAAATCGAGAGATAATGACCCCAAGGGATATGAATAGAGCAACACTTGGTCAATCGCGACCGAGATATCCCTTGCCCAAGTGTGGCATTAAGGGTTTAAAGATTAAGCATTTTGGAGTCCAGGTTGAGGTAGATGCACACCCTACTGGTGAGATAGGCAAATATATCTCGAGAGAGAATATCTTGTAGGCACGATCAACTCGTCAGCGTAAATCAATTAATATACTGAATGAATAATATATTTAGGTTAAAATTCATCGAGTGTGGCAGGTGAAGGCAAAACCCTAGTTTTCATAATTAATTGATTTAGCAAATAATATAGGATTAGTTTTTCTTTATTAATCAATTCATTACGATTTTAGGTCCGTATAATATTTAAAGCGTAAAGTCGCATTTCAGCACATTCTCCCGTGGATCGACATATCCGTACTTTAGGTACACTTATATTACTTCCGAGGCGACGCGTGCACTTGCGCACAGCTAGACGCACATTTTTAGGTCAACAACTACAACATCATGGCTATTTAAAAAAAGTCAACAACAAAAATTAACAAATTTAATTTTAAAGAAGACAATCAAAATGAACTTAAAAATAAAATTTTTGTATAGAATCTTATTTTGAAATACTGAATGATTTAATAATAATTTAATTTGCAGCATTTGAAAGTACTTAAAGAAAAATGAATGAGAAAATTATTATAAAAATCCTAAAATTTTAAAAGTGTTGTCTTTATATCTTGTACTAAAAAACTTGTTTTTAAAATATACAACTTCCATATTTGTTGTAGTTCTAGCCTCAAACAATCAGAACCTAATTATGAACCTAGACCTTTGCCTACGTGGAAACAAAAAAAGATGTGATTTTGTATAATGAGAAAAACTTATACACGTCAGACAAAATTACTTCATTTTATAGCTTTAAAAACGACGTTGTTTTATAGCTTTGGTCATTGCTTCTCTTTAACAAACTCACAAGTCGATCTCCTTCTTCTCGAAAACACTATCTTTCATCACCATCTTCCATCTCAGATTGTTATGAAGTTCTTTCCTTCTTGATAACGAATGATCCAGTGAAGCTCTTTCATTCTCCTTGCTTATCTTATCTCAAATTGCTTCTCTTAGATTGTTATCAGGTAAGGGCTTTGTCTTTATTTTTCCCGTATCATTCGTTATCAAGTAACTTTTCTCTCCTTTCTCCTGTGTGTAATGGGTGATTTGATTTTAGGGTTTTGTGTTTTTCAATCTGGATATGGGATTTTAGTGCTTTCCTTATCTTTTTTCAATTTGGGATTGTGGTTTACAACCCCCTTTAGGTTTTAGTTTACATATGTGTCAGACTATGGTTTTGTTTTCGATTCATTGATTTCTCTGTGATTTAGATTTTAGTTTAAAACCCTCTTCCTCTAATTTTCGATTCATTGATTTATCTGTGCTTTATCGTTTTAACTTGGGTGTCATATTTAACTATCTCCTTCACCATGAATTCTTTAACTATTGATAATTGTTAAGAGGTTGCGAGGGATTATTGAGAATATCTTGTAATTTGTAATTGTGGGAAACCCGCAACTGAGGACTTCATGGGCAAATAAAAATCCTGCTTGACGGTTTTGGAATTTCTTGCAAGAGGGGGTAAGCTGTAATTTTTTGCAAACTTTGTTCACTATCTATGTTAGTTCAGTTGGAAATTTCTGTTTTTGAACAAATAATGTTGAAAAAGTACTGTATTGAGATTTTTGCACACTTAGTTCACTGCCTATGTTAGTCAATCACAATTGATGTTTTTAACAAATGATGTTGAAAAGTGATTCGTACACAAGAGGTTGAGCTGAATCAACAAAATTTATATCCTGTTCTCCTATCGCGTAGTCAAGCTACCGCAAGATAGCTACTAGGGTCGAACACGGGACGGGGTTTTCATCCTAGGAATGATTTGCATAAGTGTGAAAAGGTAAGGCTTTCTATTTGATTTTTGACGGTTTCAAAAACGTAGGAGTAGTTTGAAAACTGAATAATCAGAAGACTCCAAAGTGATGTGAAAAGGTAACTTTGAAGATTTAGGTCACTAATCTTGGATAACATAGGCAAACAGTCGGCGCTTTATCCTCACATTATGACAAGCGACCTATATCCAAGCCATAACCCATCTTTGTTTAACTACAGCAAACCTAACCCTAGAATCAATTCCTCGGTTTGAGTCAACACAGGTAACATGCATCTACAGCCCCTTTCAGTTTAAAACCCTAACATTCAACATCATTTCAAAGGGCTCAGAACATCTAAAACCATAAATGCAGATCAGCAATAAGTATACACTCGTGATCCTAAAGCATGGTAAGTATTGGCCAAATTAATGACATTAAATGATATTCAACCCTTGGGCTTTGAGAAGACGAGCCATAACACAAAGACTGTGAAGATTCAACACATGAGGATAACCCGTAATCGCCCACAACCAAGCTAGCTACCTTCCTCTTCAAAGAAAAGAGGCGACAAGATCTCTCAGTTGTCATCCTCAAGAGGGTTGTTTGGTAGCCTAGAAAATGAGAGAAAGAGGAGAGAGAAGAGAGAAAAGCAAACCCTAACTGAAATGCTGAGATATTTACATAAAATGAAAATTGTGGCCAAAAGATCGCTTCCCAAAATTTCTTTCTTTTTTTTTTTTTAGGTTACAAAACTACGTGGGGTTTATATAGGCCACCCATTATGTGAAACTACAATAAAGCCTAACATTTTGGCTAAAATAAGGACAAGGAAGTAATACACCAAAATAAAGCCTATTTGTACACTACAAAATACGACAAGCAAGGCATACCCCGCAAAGACAGCCAATTTCGCTAGTAATGGAAAATTCTCGCATTTAGAGAAAATTTCGCTAGGTAGCGAAATTGCACAGAGATACGAATTAGAGAATTTCTCATAGCACCGGCAATTCTCGGGCTAGCTAGCGAAATTTGCTAGCTTAGCCGAATTTTTAGGTGATAGTTTAAACTCCGGCATTTTTCGCTAGAATAGTGGTTAGCTTAAATTTTTAGGTCTAGCGACTTCACAACTTCGCTTAGGATTGCACCATTAATTTCGCTAGGATTGCAAATTTTCTATGATTGTTAAATTTTCGCAATCCCAACGAAATTTTCGTAATCTTAGCTAAATTCCTCGAATTGCCGATCTTCACCGTACGGCCTACGGCCCAAGCACTCGCACCAACTTTATCACTCGCCTTCATTCTTTCTTTGATTTTTGGCATGTTTGATGGCTGATGAATGGGTTCAATCTTCATGGTTTAGCATATGTCTCGATATTGAACTCTCAAAGTACGCAAAAACCTGCAAAACAACCAAAAATAACCTCTAAACGACATAAGTGATACTAAGAAGACTTGAACACTTCAATTGGCATAATTGGCATGATTAGTGCTTAAAAGCACTCAAAAAACCTATCTGACATGGTGGCTCAAATAAGACTTTGGGTACTAATCACACCCCAACCAAACGTTGCTAGTCCCTTAGCAAATGCAAAACAAAAGGAGATGCATGCATTGATTCTCAAAAAGTTTATGATTCAAAAAGGTTTATGTACATATAAATAGTGATTTTAAACTCGAAAAATCACACCAAGTTTGAAACCGCCATGAAAGAGCCAAAACCATTCAAGAACAATTTCAAGTCAATATTGGTTCCATGATTCTCAACTGGAATTTCCACCAAAGTCTAATGGTTCTTTATAACCAGATCGGTTAATAAATCAGAAATTGTCCCCTCCCAACCTAGCACCGGCACGGGGCCTTAAGCCGCTGAACAACCTAGATAAGGATATTACGCTTTTCTTTCTTTATTCAACTACATTGGAGGTGCAATGCTTAAAATTCGACTTCACCAAAGTCCAACTGGGGTCCACCGATGACTCCCAACCACTACGGTTTAGGGCATCGCTTCAAAAGGATCACCGACCACAAACTCTACGTGTTTCACCCCCGACTTCGAATGACTTCTCAAAATCAAGCACTCACAAATCAAGTAAACTCTACCTATCCACCCATGTAACGAACACTAAATCGATGACTCCCAACCACCATGTTTAGGCACGGCTTCAAAGGCTTTCGCCATACACCCCACTAATCGTGCTCTGGGTTTCAAGGCGTTATTTCACGACTTTATTTTTCTTTTCTTTCTTTCTTCTTTGTTTTTCTTTCTTTCCTTTTTGGAAGACTACATCAATCTTCAAACGTGGGTAACACAAACCTATCACGGGTCACAACATGCCTAAAGCCTATTATGCAAAATGAAAGGAGGTAAACCACCACACTCTATTGAAACAATCTGGTGTGCAGTGTGTGAATTAGCCTAAGGGAGAAATGTTCAAGTTGAGCATGCTGGAACTTCAACTGACCAAAAATTATATCAAACATGGAATTTGCTCTAACATAAAGGTGACAAACAGGGTTTCAAATTTTCCATTTAAAGGCAATACAATTGTCCAATTGAAGCAATTCAATTGTTCAATTGAAGCAATTCAATTGTTCAATTGAAGCAATTCAATTGTCTAATTGAAGACAAAAACGATTACATAATATGGAGGTACAAAAAGTATATGCAAAAGTGTGTATATATATACTGAATAACTTTTGATATAGCCAAAATGGCTAGTACATGCATACCAAAGCTAAACATACAAATATCACCGCCTACTATGGCTAATACATGAATCCTAATCAAAATTAAGAGTAAATTGATAAAGCCGGTAACTTATACAAAATCATAAAGAAACCTAACCACCTCAACGGGCCGGTGGGCGGTGGTGGGTCTCAGGATGGGCCACGCAGCCTAACACATCCAATGATGCTGATAAGCCGCCGTCAGAGGCTCCTCCCTCCGATCCGAACACGAGGAAGACCTGTGAGTCATAATCACGTGAATACGGGAGTGACACCGAGTCAACCTCCGATCCCGGGTCGCCTGAGTAGTCGCCACGAGCAAATAGCATCCATCACTCCGGTTTATCTCTCTCGAGCCGGGCGTGGAACATACTGTGTGAATGGTGTGCGAGTAAGATGGGCCAGCGTGATTACCGCAAACATGGGACAGAATGGAGGAGGAGACGGAGGGGACGACGCGAGCCGGACTCCTCAGATCTCGTGCCTGTGGGCACGATATCGCCTCCGTGGGAGTCCTCGCCACTGATCTCGGCATTCTCCCGGTCCCGTCGCCGGAGGAGGAAAGATATTGTGCATGGTCATCACTGGCCCAGCGGGATTGTGACTGGGAGGGCATCGGATCCTCCTCTCAACTCGGGGTTCCTCCGGAATCCCAAATGCTCGAGAACCCGCGTAGTCTCCCGACACAAGAACCGAAGACTCGCCGAATCCGTGCCCTTCCGATGGACCTTCTCCTCGAATGCATCAAGGAGGTCATCACTACCGAGGGATCGAATCCAAGATCCTCCGAGATCCAGAAAGAACCTCCAAGATGGCCTCCGCCGTACATAATGCCGCAACTGAACAAGCCGTCCTCATCAGTGGTCAATCACAAAGATCCGAGGCTGAGCCGCCTCGAAAAGTACCGGCCCACTGGAGCGTTCCCGCCAAGATAACCATCTCCCGCCGGTGCGGGTGGGCCCAAGCTCGATAACCTCTGAATCGTCGGCCGTACACGCAGCCCAAAGTCGCTGAAATATCTCGCCGCCTCGGCGGACTCCGGGCGATCATCTATGGGAACTCAAGCTCGCGCGACCACCGGCTTCCCTCGGTGACGCCATCGGCGATAAAACCGCAAGACTCACCCGGGGTACACACCGGGCCTCGGTCATGAAGGCCGCGGGAATAGTCCTCAATCAACCTCATAGAATCCCGAACTGATCACTCGCCGACGTCATAGAATGATTCCCTGACAGGTCCGAATGTAAAGATCTCCCGGTCGGGGTGCCCCATTTAACAACGGCCCCCCGATCTCGGAAGTGTGCAACAACCGAGGCGATGATGTCGCTCGCACCGACGCGGCTGGAGATGGCGGAGGCCGAGATTTAGGATGACTCACCCGGCCCCGATGCGCGGGCCCGAGGGCCGCCTCCTAGATCCGCCTCGCGGGTACGTGACGGCCCGGCTCCCATCCGCGCCCTGATATCGCCGAAACCCCCGAGGCTCCTCGTGCATCGCCGGACCGGCAGATGGTACTGGAGCCGGATCGAAATGGGCCTCTAAATTAAGTGTACCGACCGACTACCGGGCCGGCCATGGGACCCACCCCTAGTACAAACCATAACTGGAATCCTAATAAAACACCGAAGAGGCTCACATGAAATGTAACTAAGGCAATCAGATGACTGGATCCGGTGGCGAAGCACGATAACCGAGTCACTCTAAAATGTAACACCGACAACTCAGGCTCGCTGGCGAGGAAGCCACTGCCTGAATAGCCAAACAAGGCTCTGGTATCGGGTAAATCACAAGGTGGCAAGGCTAGCTGAACCGATAGTGTGAGCACAGTGAGGGCTCGGCAGTGGCTACGGCGGCAGTGAACAGACGACAAGGACGGCTCGGCTGGAGCTACGGATGTGGTCGGAGGTGGCTATGGTGCGCTAGGCTCTGCACGGGCCTCAGGCACAGGACGTGGCCTCGGCCGCAAGTGACCAACGACCTACAGGGCAAGGAGGCTCTGGTGGCTCGTGAGCTCACAAGGGAGGGGAATAGAAATGACTAAAATGACTAACCCCTCCCATCTTTTATAGACTAATGAGGCGTACCAAGAGTCCAATTCCACCATTTTTCGCTATACAGAAGCTTAATTGGGCTTAGCCTCCATCTCCTTCTCGCAATCCAAAAAAAATTTAGATTAAATATTAGTAATATATTAAATAAAATTATTATAATAAAATTATTATAAGGATACTATAATTAAAAATTTAATACAAAGTACTATAATATATTAGACACAAAGTTACTAAAGGGAAAATCGCTAATTTAGGAAACTTTCTAAAAAATAACTAAAATTATTGAAATTGACTAAATTAAAATAAAACTAAAATTTATCGAATCGCAATTTGGCCTGTGGAGAACACCAAATCGCCTCAATTTCAAAATTTACTCAAGGAGGGTCAAGGAGAATGATCTCTCAACCCCCCGTATAGCCCTCGGGCCGACTCCATGGTGTCAAGTCTGAATTGCTGACTTGGTCCTCACCGATGGATTCTGGACTTGGCCAATCGCTTTGCAGCTGCGTCGATGGCGACCAAAATCTCTCTTCACCTCGTTGACTATTCCTGTACCCCGGACACTAAGCTTTCCTGCATACTGACCATTTGAAACAACTTCATCAGAAATTTGATTTTCATTTGCTAGCAGTTTGTGTTTGTTGTTCAGATGGAATATGTTCAACTCCAAGGTCATGTTACCAAAGGTAAGCCAAATATTCCATTCTATAATTGATGATTGCATCGCCGTGGGCCGAAATGGTCTTCCTAAGATGATTGGCACATGATTGGGTTCATTTGCAATTGGCTCAGTGTCAAGCACTACAAAATCCACTGGGTAGTAGAATTTGTCTATTTTCACTAAGACATCCTCAACTATCCCCTTAGGGATTTTTACTGATCTATCGGCCAATGATAGTGTGATGTTGGTAGGTTTAAGTTCACCCAAACCTAACTGCTTGTACAATGTAATACCTACAGTAGGTTCACACCGCCCTAACCAAGCAATGACTTGTCTATGCAATTCCCACCAATATTGACTGAAATCAGGGGAGATCCCCGATCCTTGTATTTGACAGAGGTCTGCTTGGACATATGCACCACTGCTCAAGGAGAAATGCCTTTTCTCAATACCTAATCCTTCTTAATCAGGCAAAGATCTTTCAAAATTTTGCATAGGCAAGCACTTGTTTGATTATGTCCAAAAGAGGTATGTCGACCACTGCCTTGGGACTTAAGATACCCGCCTCGCCGATGCCTTCTTCGCTCTAAGTGCCCGTGGAAATGGAGGTGGCATGCAAGGCTTCATTGAATCTCGTGAAAATATGTTCGCCCAATTCTTCCGTTCGGGTTTCTTCAACAGGTTTGGGTACGGGCTGATCAACCTCTTTCCACTCCTCGTGGTGATTATAGCCTTCACCTCATCCATTCCCGAATTGTCGGGATGATCCTACCTCACGGATTCCCTTCTTGCCTGCATCGTTGGGGAAGGAACCTCCTCTTCTTGTACCTCCAAAGAACTTGTTGATCTCTGTGATCAACATCGTAGGGTTATCAATTTTCCGGTTCAGGCCTGCTTCACCCATCTATTCTCGTTCAAAGGTACTTTCTACGTATCAATCCTTCAGGCTAGCTTAAGTGCCACCTTTTTGCTCTTCCGCAAAGTTGCCTACCACCTTACTCAAATTTAAAATGGCTTGTTCCATGTGAGATGAGGACGTGGTGGTCAGGGTTGATATCGGGAAACTAAACTGTGTTTGGCACTGGAGGTACATAGTAGGGGGAGGCTTTCCGTGAGTTGTTAGGTGATTCCTCCAATTGGAATCGTAGGTATTTCCATACGTACTGCCAGGCTTGTATCGGGTCCCACAGTATTTGCAATATTCCGACATCAAATCCTTCATCAAGGGCCATAGGACACCGTTTCACTGGATGTACGAGGATTGAAATTGGTGCAGTGGATCGCTTGTGCAGATTTTCAAATACCGCCTCGTGACTTCATGGAGCCTTTTCCTTCAAGCTCCTCTACCTTCCTAGCTAAGGTCAAATTTAGCTTTATTTCTACGTCCTCCGGGCAAGGTATAAATCCCTCCCTGTGGTCAGCCGAGGCCCCATCAAGCCTCCATTCCTGTGGCTCGCCCATCCCAACCCTTGTAGTTTCAGCCACATATTTAAAAAATCCATACTTTCGCCAGATGCTTACTTAGAAAGTCTCCTCCACACATGGTTTCCAAAGCCGCTCATAGGAGACATACCACCATAGAAAATGGTTTACCAAAGATCCATGTATCAAACCCATGGTGTGGGCATGCACTGATGGTCTCCATAACTTCCCAACACCGGGAGCAAAAACCCTCACCATCTTGAGCTACAAAGGTATAAATTTGTCTTTTCAAACTGGCTGGTCTGCATGAGCACCAAGAACCCTTCAGAATTCCCGCCTCGCACCACCCCAATTTCTAATGGTCTGTGCCTCAGTTGAGTTTAGCCAAATTCGTCTTGGCCCTTGTGGTCGTTGAAATGCTTTCGCCTTAAGCAACCATGTCCATCATTCCTTTAAAGGTAGTATACTTCCTCAAAATCCCTAACAGTGTATGGATTTTCATTTTCCATACCATGATATGGGAGTAGGGTACTGGCAAGGGCCTCACCGCTACATCTTCTGCAGGAGGTATGATGCAGGAGGGGCACTAACCCTAGGAGGGTGGATGTGATCCCCATGGCTTTATAGGCAACTTGGATCTACTGGGGCCCTTGGCCGACTCATTGCCTCAAGTAGGGGATCCATGTTTTCACTATGTGTACTGACTGGTGTACTGATCCTTTGTAATCTAATTATTCCTCCTCGTCCCAAGACGTATACAAAATCAAGCACAACCGAGACACAACAACAAAGACAGTTCAACTTGCAAAAAGGTTAGGGTTAACCAAAATAAAACCGACCGTATGATAAACAAAATGCTGAAGTTACCGCAAAGTGATGAAACTTGCGCTAATGCAGAACTCGGGTTACAAAAAAAGTTAAAAAGGTTACCTTCACTTGTGATGTTGATCACAAGTACACTTCAACTCATCAAACGTAAGTTAGCACCATCCCCGGTAACGGCGCCATTTGATTCGGGCCACAAGAGGTTGAGCGGAATCAACAAAATTTATATCCTGTTCTACCGCCGTAGTCAAGCTACCGCAAGATAGCTACCTAGGGTCGAACACGGATGGGTTTTCATCCTAGGAATGATTTGCACAAGTGTGAAAAAGGTAAGGCTTTCTATTTGGATTTTTGATTTGTTTCAAAAACAAAGGTGAGTAGTTTGAAAACTCGAATAACTCAGAAAAGACCGAAAAGTGATGTGTGAAAAGGTAACTTTGAAGATTTAGGTCACTCAACTTGATAACATGTGGCAAACAAGTGTCCTCGGGTTTTATCCTCGCATTATGACAAGCAACCCATAGTCCAAGCCATAACCGGATCTTTGTTTAACTAGCAAACCTAACCCTAGAATCACTCCTATTTGAGTCAACACAGGTAACATGCATCTACAACCCCTTTCAGTTTAAAACCCTAACATTCAACATCATTTCAGTGGCTCGTAAAGACCATCTAAAAAACCACAGTGTATCTAGCAATAAGTATACACTGTATCCTAAAGCATGGTAAGTATTGGCCAAATTAATGACATTAAATGATATTCAACCCTAGTTTGAGAAGATGGGAGCCATAAATACAATACCTGTAGCATTCAACACATGAGGACAACCTGTATCTGCCCCACAACCAAGCTAGCTTCCTTCATCTTCAAAGAAAAGAGGCTTAGCCAAGCATCTCTTGAGTTGTCATCCTCAAGAGGGTTGTTTGGTACTAGGAAAATGAGAGAAAGGAGGAGAGAGAAGAGAGAAAAGCAAACCCTAACTGAGTTAAGGAGATATTTACATAAATGAAAATTGTGCCAAAAGATTGCTTCCCAAAATTTCTTTTTTTTTTTTTTTTTTTTTTAGGGTTACAAAAACTATGGGGGTTTATATAGGTCACCCATTATGTGAAACTACAATAAAGCCTAACATTTTGGCTAAAATAAGGGACAAGGAAGTAATACACCAAAACGAAAGCCTACTTGCATTTAATTACAAAAGGATGACAAGGCGCATAATTCACCAGATATAATAATTCCTCTAGCAATGAAAATTCATTAGTTGGGAGAAAATTTCGCAGTGTTTAAACTGCACGTAGATACGAATCCGCAGACCTCGCTTAGGCACCGGCACTCGCTATTAGCTTAAATTTCGCCGCTTTAGCTTAAATTTTCAGTGATAGCGAAACTGCATTTTTTCGCTAGAACAAAGGGTCGAAATTTTTGTGTCTAGCGAGTTTCACTTCGCTAGGATTGCAAATTTTCGCTATGATTGCGAATTTTCGCAATCCCGAAATTTTCGCGAATCTTAGCGAAATTCGAATTGTCGACCTTCACCGCATGGCCTAATCGCTCCCATACCGCACCAACTTTTATCACTTTCGCCATTCTTTCTTTGATTGCATGTTTGATGGCCGATGAATGTCCAATCATGGTTTAGCATATGTCCTCGAGCACATTGAACTCAAAGCAGCAAAAACCGCAAACAACCAAAAAATAACCTCTAAACGACATAAGATAGTTTAAGAAGACTTGAACACTTCAATTGGTAAGAATCGTATGGGATTAGTGCGCAAAAAGCAATCAAAACTCTATCTGATATGTACCATGTGACGCCCGATCCGGGTCCGCTTGACTAAATTCACAACTCGCGAATATTAAGTGGATGCTCCAAGTACCCGGACGCCACTCAGTAGGCACCCAAGCAGAGTCTCCCTTTGTACGGAGCTCTACCCAAATACAATACTTGTATAAACCCGCATATCCCGTCCCAAAATTCAATATATGCAATATATATATCCACGGCCACTTGGGCCCATAAACAGTACTCAATATACATACCAACTATGAATCCAACTATATGCCCAATAGTTACAAGAGTTCAAATGTTTTACTCTTATACAACATATATTAAAATACTCAAATTCTAATACATGTCAATATCAAAGCCACACCCGCTCTTCTAATCCAAATTTAGGACGAGCTTCATCTCGCACGCCCCCGTACTTTAAAAAAGGGGGTCCCACGACGGATGAGCTAAAAGCTCGCAGGAGAATCCGCCCCAAGTGGGCTACTCACCACCTAAGTGCAGCCAAGAATGTTCCACTTAAACATACATTCAAGAAATGCATGATCCTACTTGAATGTCTACATGACCAACTCAGATCCCGAGTCTCACCGACTCTCTCACACTCGCCTAAGCCTCGTATGAGAATATTTGTTTTATTAGTGGGCAACCCTCCGATGAATATATATCAACTGGGCCGCTCCGACGGTTGATATATTATTTGTTTGTGGACTACCCTCCGATGAATATATATCAACTGGGCCGCTCCGACGGTTGATATTTTATTTCCGCTTGTGGACTACCGATGAATATCAATTGGGCCGTCTGACGATTGATATTTATTTTGTTTGGACTACCCGATAATTAACATTTTAGACTACCCTCCGAACCATTTTCTGGGGACCATCTCATGCACTAACTCCTATAGTCCTAGGATGTTCCAAAGGTACATGGAATGCATGTATGCTTCGGGCCCAATACGCCTAATCACATGCAAATATATAAACATGAATATACTCGCATAATATCCAATCACACAATCATGTCATGTAATTTATCGATTTCAAGCATCAAAATTAGCTCACTTGGGCTAATGATCAAACACGAGCAATTTAATTTAAATCACTTAGCCAAACACATATTTTCACAAAAATATATATTGAGAACACTATTTCGGGAATAGTGAAACCCTACTACTATTCCGAAAAATCACAAATCCTGGGTAATTCCCAAATTATACCCTAATAAAGGCAACATGTTTCAGAAGACAAACGTGAAGGTATATTTATTCGAATAAAATAAAAGATAAAAACAAAGTAGGAATATGCATAAGTTAAATTAAATAATAAGAAGATTTGAGGCTATTGTGTAAATATTATAAATTGATTTGCAAGATTATAAGAGTCGAGGACCAGTAAAATAAAAAGGGGATAAGATCAATAAGGATAAGACCAAAAGAATATCTTATTTTGGTCTTGGAGAAAGGAGAGTAAATTTTGACAAGAGAGAAGAGAGAAGAAGAAGAAGATCACACGACTACATGTCTTGGGTTGTATGGAACTATGAGTATGTTGTGTTCCCGTATGGAAATCTAGTTTTGGTTTAGAACGCTTAGATAAAATGTTTGAACCCTTTTGTTTTGTGTATGGTTTGGGCTTGGAAACTCCCAAACTCATTTTCGCGTAGGGTTGAGTTGAGGAGAGCTCTAAGGCTCCTAGATATGTGTTTTGAGAAGGGTCTAGTTGTAAGTTGAAACCAGAAAATTTCCTATTTTTGATCGTATGTAGTATCGGGACCTTAGAACGGGTTTTTGAGTCAGAAATAAAGAGAATTTGGAAGTAAGTCCTTCTGTGAAATTGTAGCCACATCAATGAACTTGATTTTAGGCTTTTGAATTTCTCAATTCGGACTCATGTAGACCAAGTTATGGCCTTTACTCGAACAAGCAAATGGGTGCGAGTCACCCATGGGAGTCGTCTCAGAGGTCGTCAGTACTGGGAGGTCGTCTTGTAGAGGTCGTCAGGTCCTGTAGAGGTCGTCAGGTCCTGTAGAGGTCGTCAGGTCCTGTAGAGGTCGTCAGGTCCTGTAGGGGGTCAGTCGCATCCTCAGAGGTAGTCAGTCCCGCAGCCTACCGTTACCGATCACTGTCAAGACTGACTGCGCATGACCTCCAACTTCAGAAGGTCATAACTTCTTCGTCTGAACTCCGATTCGAGTGTTCTTGAACTCTATGGAAAGCCCATTGAGTCAAGAATCCATCCATATACCTGAGGAAGATATTAGATGTCAGGATCAAGGTGTCAGACGGAGCTCACTTCAGTGCGGCTCGCTGGGCCCGTGTCGCCTCGTCAAGATCGATCGCGCATGACCTCCAACTTCTGGCGTCATATCTTCTTCTGCCTCGAACTCCGATTCGGGTGTTCTTGGACTCTATTGAAAGCCCATTGAGTCAAGAATCCATCCATATACCTGAGGAAGATAGATGTCAGACCAGGTGTCAGACCGAGCTCGTCACTTCGCATACCGGTCGCCCAGTCACTGTCAAGACTGACCGCGCATGACCTCCCAACTTCTAAGGTCATATCTCTTCGCCTCCGAACTCCGATGGCGGCCTGACCCGAAAGCCCATTGAGTCAAGAATCCATCCATATACCTGAGGAAGATATTAGATGTCAGACAAAGGTGTCAGACCGAGCTCTGGCCACTCAGTGCAGCTCGTCAGCCCAGTCAGCTCAGTCACATCGATCAAGCAAGATGACCCCTCCAACTCTAAGGTCATATCTTCTTCTCGTCTCGAACCCGATTTGGTGTTCTGCACTCTATGGAAATCCCATTGAGTCAAGAATCCATCCATATACCTGAGGAAGATATTAGATGTCAGGACCATAGTGTCGACCATGCTTCGTCACTTCGCGGTGTACTGTCACCCAGTCACTCGTCAAGACTGACTGCGCATGACCTCCAACTGGAAGGTCATATCTTCATTCGAACTCCGATTTGGGTGTTCTCGACTCTACGGAAAGCCCATTGAGTCAAGAATCCATCCATACCTGAGGAAGATATTAGATGTCAGACCAGGCCGACCGAGCTCGTCACTAAGCAGCTCGTCGCCTAGGTCAGCTCGTCTGCATCGACGCGCATGACCCCTCCAACTGAAGGTCATAACTTCGCCCGAACTTCGATGGTGTTCTTAGACTCTATGGAAAGCCCATTGAGTCAAGAATCATCCATATACCTGAGGAAGATATTAGATGTCAGACCAAGGTGTCGACCGAGCTCGTCACTTCAAAGGTGTACCGCCGGGCCCAGTCACTCGTCAAGATCGATCGCGCATGACCTCCAACTCGAAGGTCATAACTTTTCGCCTGAACTCCGATTCTAGTGTTCTTGGACTCTATGGAAAGCCCATTGAGTCAAGAATTCATCAGTAGATAGCATGATAAGATTGGAACTCATATTATCCTGGAAACATGAAAACAGTAGGTTCTGTAGGTAACTATAGTTATTCATAAATAACTCATGTTATTGTGGTAAGCATAGTTATTTATGCATAATGAGACATGAAAAATGCAAAGTTATGAATAAATGATGGTACAGATATATATATATATATATATATCACATATGATTACCGAATGACACTAATTATTCGGGAATATGAGATATATACCGGTTATGATAAAGGCAAGGGTAAGCATAAGACACATTGATTGTCCGCTTAGAACCGGTAGAGGGATAGATGGGCTCTATTAGGAAAAATAAGTCATAAAGATATAAGTCTGCTCGCTCGCTCTATCGAGGCCCCGCTCGGGTCGATGACATAGATCCGTTGATCGTGGCCCCGAGGGTCACCACTGCGCTTTTGCGCCTTTATAAGATGATCATTGTCTCGTACAATGACAACAACGCCTTCGGGCCTTTACATTTTCCTGTATCCACTTCTAAGGTTTATGCAGACATGAAACATAAAAGAAAATGACCGGTATATGCAAACGAAAGGTAGAGAATATATGACATGATATGAGAAGCATAGCATTGCTATGCGATGAAAGTATACAAGCATAAGAATAAGAAGTGCAGTACAAGATGACATGAAAAGTATATGGAAGATGACAAGAAATGAAACTTGTTATGAAGAGTATATATATGAGAAATGATAAGAATCTGTAACTGTTATATGTGTTATATGAATTTGTATAGAAGTGGGTGACCCTTAATGGAGGTCATCCAGGTGTATTTATTTCCCACTAAGCGTAAAGCTTAGCACGGGTGTTCAATCCGTGTAGGTACAGAAGAAGAAACCAGAGGACCGGGCAATCCACATCAGCAGTCAAAGGCCACACATCAATAGGTGCCCACTGGAAGACCTTTAGGTCTATTTTGTATATGAAATTTTGTAAACTAATGTAAATATTGTAAATGTTGAACACTTCCATATATGAAGCTTGTATATATATTTTGTAATCCGCTGCTACATAATATAATACAAGTTAATTGTTTAACATTATATGAATATGCAAGTGTAAAGGTTATAAGTTTAAAAAAAAAAAATAAAAAAAAATAAAAAAAAATATGACCCCTCACTTGACACCCTATGCCGAGTTGGGGGCGTCACAGTTTAGTGGTATCAGAGCCTAGGTTTAGGCGTTTCTGGAAAAGCCTAGGTTTAGGCTACTTCTTGAATAGAGATACATGATGTAAAAGCCTATAAGCTTAAGAATGTGTTGGCCCCGATGTGGATGTCCTTGTGTTTTGTATAGATGGATCGTCCTCGTTAAGCCGCTGAGAGTGCCAACCCAATGGAACAAGGGTTATCACTTCCTGAACCTTCTGAAAAGTAATGTACCTAATGAACCCAATAAGCCTTGTCGAGAATATCAGACATGGCTCCTGGTTTTGGATAGATCGACCTCTCCTAAAGCTCCAATAGACACAAGAAGAAGACATGGAGTTGCAGGAATTCCATGGGTCGAAAGCATGGAAGAGTCGAGAAAGCCGAATTCGTTAGAAAGTTAGAAAGAATACTGAAGAGGTTAGATGCTCTCCGATCGAGAGCATCATATGTGCGCCCCACTATCAAGAAGGAGGCATACGATTGGTGGAACTAGTGCTCAAAATTCCAAGGATTCCAAACTCGACATGGGAATTCTTTGTTCAAGAGTTCGTGGCAAAGTATGTTACCGAGATGTATGTGGATTCCAAGTGGAAATAGTTCCTGAATTCCTTCAAGCAAAGGAACTTATCGTACCGAATATGAGAAAGAATTTAGTCATCTTAGCAAGTATGCACCGTAATTCCAGGTTCTCACAGAGGCATTCTGTAGGCAATTTGAGGATGGATTGTAGCATTCCATCAAAAGATATTCTGCACCTAAGGACTTCTCCAAACAAGGATTTTTATCATTGGTCCAAGCCGTGAATGAAAGTAGAGAGACTGTAAACGAGCAAAGAAGAAAGATTTCAAAAGAAGAAGTTTTCTAGAGGAGCTTCGTCCTCCTCGGGAAAAAGAGCTAGAGAATCTCCAGCTCAATCAGAATATAGTTCCGCTACGAGATGTAGAAGGCAAAGGTCCAATGTAGCACGAGTACAAGTAGGTGCTCTCTGAGACAAAGAGAAATTCGAATGTCCTCATTGCCATAAAGGCATTCGGGGAGTTTGTAGGTTAGTAACCAGGAGGGTGTTTCCGGGTAGGAAGCCTGATCATTCGAGAGCACAAAGTGTCCCCAGAACTGGCGGGATAATAGAAGCACAAGGAAGTGGTGTAGGAAGAGCTATGGCACCACTTTCGACTCGCGATCGCAGAGGTCGAGTGGTCCTCATATCAAAGATAGGAGGACGAGGGAGGCATGGCTCCCGTACGTTGGATCCGTCCTATGCCTACAGCACCAGCACGAGCATATGCTATGAAGGCTCGTGAGGATCAGGATGCTCCTGAGGTTATAGCTGGTATATTTTCTTTATATGATATTGAGATGCATGCATTGATTGATCCGATCTTACTCATTCCTACGCGTGCACGGAGTATGTATCGACAAAGTACAAAGAATGAGAAATTAGCATATGACATGCATGTAACTAGTCCGGCTGGGGCACAACGTTAAACAAGTGAATAACGTATACGTAAATCGCCCCATTGTTATACAAACAAGAGAGTTTCTTGCTGATTTGATAACCTTACCCTTCCGAGAGTTTGACTTGATTCTAGGAATGGATTGGTTGTCTAAGCACCAGCCATCGTTGATTGTGACAAAAGATAGTAAAGGTTGAGATGCTCGATCGTGACTGAGGTATACATAAGGCATTGGATCATGTAATGTCTAATGTCATCTCCACTATGCAAGCTTGGGGAGAATTATGAGGAAAGGATGTGAGACATTCGCTTTGATACTGACCCAAGAGAGGTCAAGTTGATGTAGAAAAAGATCCCAAGAGGTAAGGGAATTTCCGCATGTATTCCCGAAGAGTTACTGTGTATTCCACATGAGGAGAGGTAGACTTAGCCATAGAAATTGTACCGTGAATGGGGCCCCTATGTCAAGGGCACCCATGTGATGGCTCCAACTGAAATGAAGAGTTAAAGAGTCACTTGCAAGAACTTTTAGATAAAGGATTTATTCGACCAGTTGTGTCCCTCAAGTGCACCTGCTTTATTTGTGAAAAGCAAAGATGGCACTCACTTGATGTGCATCGATTATCGCGCATTAATAAGGTGACAAAGGAAAACAAGTACCCATTGCCGAATTGGAAGATCTTTTGATCGCTTGAAAGGAGCGGTGTCTTTCAAGATAGACTCGCGATCAGTGGTATTATCAGCCGAGGTAAAGCAGCGAGATGTGTCAAGATCGTGATTGTAAACCGTGATACGGTCATTATGAGTTTTTGGTCATGCCATTCGCTGGACTAATGCACCGCAGCACTATGGATTTTGATGAATAGGGTTTTCCGACCCTATGTGGATCAATTTGTTGTGGTTTTTATTGATGACATCCTGGTGTATTCTAAGGATGCACAGGAACATGAACAACACTTGAGAATAGTCTTAGAGACGTTAAGAGAAAAGAAGTTATATGCTAAGCTCAGCAAATGTGATTTTTAGCTAAAGAAAGTTTCATTCCTAGGCCATATTGTGTCTGCTGAGGGTATAAGAGTTGATCCTGCTAAGATCAAGTGGGCCAGGAATTGGAAATCACCTCAAATGTAACCGGAAGTAGAAGTTTTCGGGTTTAGCGTGTTGTTATAGAAGATTTAGGAGAGGGTTTTCCTCGTCATAGCTTCAATCACCAAGCTACTGGTAAAAGGAATAAAGTTCGAGGGACGCGACAAATGTCGGTCAGTTTTGAACAGCTTGAAAGGATGCTGGTTGAAGCACCGCATCGACGCAAATTTACTCCTCGGAAGAGTATACCTGTGATGATGCTTCACATCAATTGGGATGCGTATAATGCAAGATGGGCAGAGGGCCATAAGTAGCCCATTTACTTGAAGCCACATGAACAAATTATCCCACTCATGACCTAGAGTTAGCTGCGAGTGTTTTGCTTTAAAAATATTGCGACACTACTTATAATGGGGAAAAGCGTAGAATTTACATCTCCATCATAAGAGTCTCAAGTACTTGTTAACGCAAAGAGCAAATTTGAGACAATGGAGGTGGTTAGAGTTATTAAAGGATTATGACCGCATCATAGATTACCATCCTAAAGGCTAATATAGTAGCCGATGCTTTAAGTCAAAGACGTGGTAGCAAATATCACCACAAGATAGTTGATCGAGATCAGAGATGATGGAGCTACGTTAATGACCAGGTAGTTTAAACCCATTTTAAAGCAACATTATAGATGCGTTAAAAAATGATGAAGAGTTACAGCAATTTTACATATAGAGATATGGACAAGACCGAAGTTTTTAGGAGAAAGAAGCTGAAGTTTGTATTTCCGCATTAGACATGGTGCTGGGAGGATAAAGAGCTAAAGAAAAAGGTTATTTGAGGCTCATAATGGTATATTTACCATGCATCCCGGAGGGAATAAGATGCCCAGGACTTGAAACGCTTTTATTGGTGGAAAGGAATGAAAAGAGATGTGGATCAATACGTTGTTTAAGTGTTTGACGTGTCGCCAGTCAAAGTCGAACACCAAGTGCCAATGTGTTTGTTAAATTCCTTCCAATTCCTCAATGGAAGTGGGATAACACACATGGATTTGTGCTCAAGCCCCTCACACACAACAAAAACATGACTCGCTTGGTGATTGTAGATAGTAGCTCACAAAGTCGGCCCATTTTATACCACAGATTGACTATTCTATGGATCGACTAGCCGAAGCATGTGATGATCGCGGCGACAGATGGTGTGCCGTTGTCTATTGTGTCGATAGAGATCCGACATCAAGGTTCCGGGGAAGGACCACAATGTACCTTTGTGGGCACTAAGCTGAATTTGCACGCTTTCCATCCGCAAACGATGACAATGGGAGAGATTGATTCAAGTAATTCAATATATGTTTCGATATTGTGTCATAGAATTTTCGAAGTTGACAAAGATATTCCATTAATGGAATTTGCCTATAACAATAGTTTTCAGTCAAGCATTGGTATGGCACCATATGAAGCTTTGTATGGTCAAATGTAGAACTCCTGTGTGTTGGACATAATTAAAACGAGCATAAACCGACAGTCCGTATTATTAGTAAAAGATAAGAGAAAGTACGTTATTCGCGCAGGTTAAAGGCGGCTAGTGATAGACAAAAATCGTATGCCAACCTAAAGAGGAGAGATATTGAATATAGCTGGAGACAAGGTCTTCTTTAAAGGTATCACCATGGAGGAAAATTTAGGTTCGGCCGTAAAGGCAAGTCGAGTCCAAGGTTCATAGGCCATATGAGATTTTGGAACGCATTGGCCTTGTGGTTTATCGATTGGCACTCCTAATGGAGTTGACCAAATTACACGATGTGTTTCCCATGTGTCGATGCTCGAGATACCGTCGATGAGTCGCACATACTACCGCGCAAGAGATACAAGTACAAGAGGATTTTGTCATATGATGAGGAGCCAAAGACCATTCCGCTCGAGGTGAAACAGCCTATGAACAAACAAGTACCATTAGTGAAAGTTCTCCTGCAACACCACGGTAGAGAAGAAGCTACTTGGGAGCCGTACAACTATGAGAGCACAGATCCGCAACTCTTCGATCGTGCATGAATTTCAGACCGAAATTCTTTAAGGAGAGTCAGAACATCTAAATTATACCCTAACAGTTTTATAACATGTTTTGGGTATAATAAACGTAAAAGTATATTTATTCGCAATAAAATAAAGATGAAAAACAAAAGTAGGAATATGCATAAGTTAAATTATAAATAATAAAGAAGATTTGAGGCTATTGTAAAATATTATAAATTGATTTGCAAATATTATAAGAGTCGAGGACCAAAGTAAAATAAAAGGGGATAAGATCAATGAAGGGATAAGACCAAAAGAATATCTTATTTTGGTCTTGAGAAAGGGAGAGCAAATACTGACAAGAGAGAAGAGAGGGAGAAGAAGAAGAAGATCACAGTACCCGATACATGTCTTGGGTTGTATGGAACTATGAGTATGTTGCAAGTTCCTGTGTATGGAAATCTAGTTTCTGGGTTTAGAACGCTTAGATACATGGTTTGGAACCCTTTGTTTTGTGTATGGTTTGGGTTTGGAAACTCCCAAACTCATTTCGTGTAGGGTTGAGTTGAAGAGAGCTCTAAGGCTCCTAGATATGTGTTTGAGAAGGGTCTAGTTGTAAGTTGAAACCAGAAAATTCCCTATTTTTGATCGTATGCAGTAGCCGGACCTTAGAACGGGTTTTTGAGTCAGAAATAAAGAGAATTTGGAAGTAAGTCCTCTAGAATTGTAGCCACATCAATGAACTTGATGTTAGCTTTGAATTTCACCTGACCTCAGAGACCAAGTTATGATCTTTTTTACTCGAACAAGAACGGGTGCGAGTCAGCCATGTAGGTCGTCTCAGAGGTCGCCAAAAATCAGAGGCCGTCCTGGGAGGCTCGCTGAACCGTAGAGGTCGCCAGTCCTCGTGGAGGTCACAGTCCCGTAGGTCACCGATCTCGTGAGGTCGTCGGGGTCCCGAAGAGCCCACTGTCGGGCTCAGATCACTGTCAAGATCGACCGCGCATGACCTCCAATCCTCGAAGGTCATATCTCTTCGCCCAACCCGATTAGTGTTCTCTGACTCTATGGAAAGCCCATTGAGTCAAGAATCCATCCATATACCTGAGGAAGATATTAGATGTCAGACTAAGGTCAAGACTGAGCTCGTCACTTCAGTGCAGCTCGTCGGCCCGTGTCGCCTCGTCAAGATCGACCGCGCATGACCTCAACTGAAGGTCATATCTTCTTCGCCTCGAACTCCGACTGGGTGTCTCTCGACTCTTATGGAAAGCCCATTGAGTCAAGAATCCATACATATACCGAGGAAGATAGATGTCAGACCAAGGTGTCAGACCGATTCGCCACTCAGTGCAGCTCGTCATTCAGCTCGTACTCGTCAAGACTGACCGCGCATGACTTCCAACTCTAAGGTCATAACTTTTCTGTCTCGAACTGACTAGGGGTGTTCTTCGACTCTATGGAAAGCCCATTGAGTCAAGAATCCATCCATATACCTGAGGAAGATATTAGATGTCAGACTGTTGCGTCAGACCGAGCTCGTCACTTCAGTGCAGCTCGTCACCCAGTCGCTCGTCAAGATCGACCGCGCATGACCTCCAACTTCTAAGGTCATAACTTTTTCGTATGAACTCCGATTCGAGTGTTCTTGGACTCTATGGAAAGCCCATTGAGTCAAGAATTCATCAATAGATAGCATGATAAGATTGGAATTCATATTAGTCCCGAAAACATGAAAAACACTAGGTTCTGTAGGTAACTATAGTTATTCATAAATAACTCATAAGCATACAGGGTAAGCATAGTTATTTATGCATACAAATGAGACATGAAAATGCAAAGTTAAGGGAATAAATGATCAGAGTTAGATATATATATATATATATATATATATATATATATATATATATATATATATATATATATATATATATATATATATATATATATATATATCACATATGATTACCGAATGACAATAATTATTCGGGAATATGAGATATATACTGAGCATAAAATACACATTGATTGTCTGCTTAGAACCTGGTAGAGGGATAGATGGGCATGCCTATTAGGAAAAATAAGTCTGCAGCATATAAGTTATGTTCTGTTCTGTTCTGATATCGAGGCCCCGTTGGTTATCGGCGACATAGATCCTGCTTGGATCGTGGCCCCTAGTGGCCACCGCGCTAAGGCTTTATAAGCACGATCATTGTCTCGCATAATGACAACAACGCTTCGCCTTTACATTTTCCTCGATCCACTTCTAAGGTTTGGCGCATATGAAACATAAAAGAAAAATGACCTAAGATATGCAAACGAAAAGGCAGAATATATGACATGATATAGTTAATAGCATTGCTATGGCTGAAAGCATACTACAAGAATAAGAAGTAAAGTACAAGATGACATGAAAAGTATATGGAAGCATGACAAGAAATGAAACTTGTTATGAAGAGAAGAGAAATGATAAGAATCTGTAACTGTTATATGTGTTATATGCATTTGTATAGAAGTGGGGTGACCCTTAATGGAGGTCATCCAGGTGTATTTATTTCCCACTAAGCGTAAAGCTTAGCACGGGTGTTCAATCCGTGTAGGTACAGAAGAAGAAACCAGAGGACCGGGCAATCCACATCAGCAGTCAAAGGCCACACATCAATAGGTGCCCACTGGAAGACCTTTAGGTCTATTTTGTATATGAAATTTTGTAAACTAATGTAAATATTGTAAATGTTGAACACTTCCATATATGGAGCTTGTATATATATTTTGTAATCCGCTGCTACAGAATATAATACAAGTTAATTGTTTAACATTATATGAATATGCAAGTGTGCTAAGCAGGTTAAAAAAAAAAAAAAATATGACTTCACTTGACACCCTATGCCGTAGTCAGGGGCTACACTCTGGCTCACTTAGTAAACCCGGGTTTCACGACCATCGCCTCAATCCAATCAATACACACATCAACACAAATACATGATTTCACACCAAATACTGGAGTGTTTGCACTACCGCCTCCATTTGATTTCAAAAAATTTGAACAATTCGGTCCCAAGGTTTTGGACCGATCACACGGCCCCTAATGGCCTCAATCGACTCAAACATTCGAAAAGTACTAAAAATGGGAATAAAACCCAAGTAGGGAGAAAATCCTACCTCTCGGAGTTTGAGGAAACTCCCTAAATCCGGTACCCACGCGAAGCCCTCCACGCAGCTCTCCTTCTTGTCCCGAAGCCCGCCGACTGGGCCTGATTCGCTTTTATTTTTAGAGAGAAGTTTCTTCTCTATGAAAACACAAAAAATGGCTACTGACCCCACCTCCATTTCACGCTTTTTTGTTCTTCTTAACATTGGAGAAGAAGCATCAGAGCAAGCTGTCATTTAGTGACTTAACAACTTCATTAATGACGTTTACGTCCCTTTTTTCCTAGATTTGATATTCGGCACTACCTCGGTTGTCCATTTTCATCGTTTCTCTACTCATACCACTTATGGCACATGAGTACTTGTTATATGTGACTTCTCACGATCGAAAATCGCTTTACCTACACCGAAACGATGTCTCGAAAAACGTGTCAACCCGACCGGCCTCGAAAATTATGAAATTTTACGCGGTTAACTAGATTTCTCGTGCAAGACGATTCCAACGGTGCAACTGCTTCACATCCGGGGAGATCCAGAGAATTAATTACGGATTTTTAACCGAAATTACAATTTTGTAATCGAAATTACTATTTTGCCATTATTCCATAAATTGGAATTTCTCGGGTCTTACACAAAATTGCACTTTTTGGGTACTAATAAAAAACTACTGTATTAATTCATGATTTTAGTTCATTGATGTTTTTTTGTACTTGTTTATGGATACTAATATTAATGTATTATGTTGTTGTTAGGGAAATCGCTGTGATTACTTCATATGGAATGATGAAACATCAAATGAATTCTTAGTGAATGTGCTCAATGCTTTCAAAAGAGAAGCTCCTCATTTGCTCCCAACAATGGCGAATGATGGAGGGAAGATGGTGCTACTTTATGAATTTGAGCTAGAATTGTATAAGTTTACATTGACATGATTAATTTGAAGCTACAACAAGTTGAAATAAAAGTATGTTGGAAGTAGGGAAGCCTTGGGTACAAAAGCGCATTCAGATTTCATGTTTAATGTTGATTGTGTTTGTGTTTGTAATTAATTGATACATTTTTTAATTTGTAATTAACATGTAGACTTGTAGATTCTGATTATGGGACTTGGATCAGATTTAGATTTGTAACACCAAATCGGGTCACAATTGCAATTCCCAGCTCATCGTTGTTTCGCTTTGTACAGTGATGAACAAAGTTTATCTTCTTGACTCCTTTCCCAAATCATTTGTATAATTCAAGAATGAAAATCATATTATCAAATTTTATCATTTATTAGACCTTTAAAACTATGTTGTATAGCTATCACTAGAATCGACAAAGTCGCAAGGAAATTACTTCATCAAAACAATCACTTTCATTCTTAAAAAGGTCATATGACTGGTTTGTGTGGCTGGTTTGTATGGCTGGTCTGTTGGAAACATAGTAAATTTTCATGTGACATAGGGTATATTAGACAATATGGAAACCAAAAAACATTAGGTTAAACTCAAATGAAAAGCCAACCTACGTGAAGATCTTATTAACAATTGTCATTCATTTGTATCTATGAATAGATTAGCAATATAATTTTCAAACCAAAACTTGTTTCTAATAGCAAGTTAACAATCGATCGCTATTTTACAATTGTTAATGTTTCTATTTCATCAATTGTCATTCATTTCACAATCAAAGCTTGTTCCCTAATGTTTTCAACTGAGGGAATTACTCATCATATTTTTCTTCAAACCAAACAAAGAGGAATGGCCAATTCATAATAACTAACATATACATAACTATCATAAAGACCTAGAAACCAACATGATTGTCCTTAATAAATCAGGTACCATGAATAAATCACCTGATATATCAAAATGAAACACATAACAGTTACTAATGCAAAATGATCAAACCATAACAGTTCACTATTTAACAATTGTTCACTATCACCATAACAATTGCTGAATTTCTTCAAACTAAAAACAGTTTTTATCAAAATATGGGATAAATCCATGTTCACTATGGGATGTTGGTGGAGGTTGCATTTCTTCAACAATAGATACTCATGTAGAGAAATGGTTGACTTCCAACATCAGCCAGCTTCTATTGTTCCTCCTTATAATGCTCATTCTTCCGACTCACTACACTTCACTTGATGAAAACTTTGGTCTTCCTCTTTTCCCCTAAACCAATAAGTAAGACATTAAATGAAGATGTCAATATGCTATTTTATTATAAAAATACATGACAAACACAATGATAAGTAAACTGGTCACTCATTGGAACTTTAACTTGCTTTATAAAACTCAAATTATTTTTCTCTTTGCAAGTTTGAATGTCGTGGTCTAATCCCTTACACAAATGACATGTCATTTGGACACCAGACCGTCTCAACTTTGTTGTTTGTGTTTTAGGGATGTTGACAGCTTCATCTGCTTCTCTCCTTCTCAATTTTTTTGGTCTTCTTGGTCGCGCTCTAAATGGTGGAAGCAATACTATGGCACTTAAAGCCTCCAACTACATATATTCGCTATTAATCGAAGTAAGGCACACCTCTCATGTGTGGTGATAAAGTTTTCCACTTTGAAAAAGTCATCAAACATATTCAGCCGGATCCCTTTTAAGTAATGAATTGTTGTACACATCCATGCACACAAGGAATACCTACAAAAACACATAAGCAGGTAAAACAACTACATAATGTATATGAAAAATATGGAAGTAATGCTCCAACAACTTCAAATATAATACCCGTAAAAACCCATCACCTACAACTACCTACACATGCCATCAAGTCCATAGTGAACTGTTCTCTGAACATGCCCACTTGAAATTTATCCCCCATAGTAGGCTTGACAATGCAATTCTTTGTATTTTTTCTTATACATTCCAACTTCTTCCTAATTCTAGGAAAAATTGTATCTTTGACTCTTTTCATTATTCAAACTTGCTTCTCCATCCTCTCTATCAAATTTTCCCTTATATAATCTAACATTTCAATTAATGGTTTCTCCCTTCCTTTCCTAATATAATAGTGCTAATGTCTCACAAATGTTATCTATCATATCGTACATGCACCAAGTCTCTATGTATGCTCTACAGAAAGACTTGGGGCCTCTATTCATTAGGTCTTCATAGGCTTCATTGGACTCTAGTCTGATTGCCTCAAGCTTCCCTTTTAATTGGTCCTCATTTGGATACTTGACCACATCCCAAAATAAAGTCTTCAACTTCTCCCCCTTAAAGTCTTTCTTTCCAATTACTCCATACATGTCTAGCAATACTTAATGCTCAACATTAGGCACCAAATCCTTTTATAGCATTCATCAATCCCTAACCAAAAACAAAACAAAAACATGAGAAATTATTATATTATCATACTTAACCTCATGATGGTAAATGATAAGTAAGTAACATAAATGTATACTCTTTTTGTTGATAAAAAATGAAAGACCAATCAAATCCGTCGAGATGGACATATCTCAAGTCATTCCAAAACTATGTCCAAGACTGCTTGGTTTTCAATTCTCCATAATTTCCCAAGTAATATGAAACATCCTATTGGCATTGTCTTTCCCAATTGCAGCAAGTAATGCACCACCAATGACTAATTTAAAAAATGTTCCATCTAAGCCAATGATTGGCTTACAACATTGTTTGAACCCATTCCTTAACAAGCTGTAACCAACATACAATCTCTTGAATATTGACTTATTTGTAGTTTCATCTAAATCAGTCTGAAAGATGAAAGATCCATTATGATCAATCCTCATTTGCTCCTCTAAATACCTTCTCACCTTGCCATAATGTTCCTCAAGTGTGCCTTTTATCATTTTTTGAGCAATTTGTCTAGCCTTGTAACACTGCCATGAGTTCACCTTTACCCCCAATTTTTGTCCATCATCTCAGCCTCCATTTCTTCTTATATCAAGCCAATAGGACTCTTCAACTTCTATGAATTCATTTTCCATAAACTCAGCAGTAACTTGTCTATTATGTTACACTTGATGAGTGCCCAAAAAAACTCATTACAAACCCGGGATTTAGAGAGATTTGGGATCAGTTTCATATATATATGACCTCGTTTTGATTAATTTTCTAATATTTAGTCAGGATTGGGCTTTGTAGGAAAATGCTAGAAATGGAGCTCAGAGGAGTCTAGAGAAGATGATGGGTGAAAACAACCAACGTCAAGGACGTTTCCAACTGGCCATGATATCCAACGCTGCGACGCTCCAATGTCCTTTAAGTGAAAACTTAACAAACCTTATCTCATAAAGAAGCTATAGTAAAAGCCAACGGGAGAATCCAATTCGGGGGCTCAAAAAAGCCATAGTTGGGTTCGAGGAATCGAGTTTGAACAAAGGAAAGAAGACTTAGTCAATCTTAAAGAGAGACTTGAAGAACTGCATGATCGTCATTCCCGATCATCAAGTTTTCTATCCTTATTATTAAGTCTTGCTTCATTTGTAATGGAACAAAACATCAAGGAGTTCTAATTTCACGGTTTAGGTGGTCGCAGGAATTGACAGCATATCATGTTAAAGTGTTGACTTTTCGTAATTCCATTATCTTATATATATTTGTTTTACCATTAACTCATGCTTGATTGAAATCAACATATTAATTTTTGATCAATCTTAATATGTGAGTGGTTCTTTGTAAGATCTGAGAAGTGAATGAAGAATTAGACATAGGTGGGTTAACCTAAGAAACTTGGTAATATAGGATTATCAATAATTAGGAGGCTTGGGAGTTCTTTGCATTCCATGCACCTTTAATGCTTGAGATTGAGTCAAGGAGCAAGAAACCTAGTGATAAAGGGAGGTTAAATGACCGTGAGAAAGGCTTTAATTACAATAGATAAGAGCTGCCTTGGAGAACATGTATACTAGATAATGGAATGGAACCCAACATTACATAGTAGGACTGTCCAACAACAATTCACACTTAACCTTTTGCACTCTTGATTACTTTAAGGCCCGGTTTAATTACATTAGTAGTAATTTAATATAATGTACTTCTTACCCATCACAATTGCTACTAATATTAAATAAGTATTATAATTTTGGTACTTGCAAATTTCACCACGATTAAGGTTTTCCTTGTGGATCGATATTCAGACCTTGAGTACACTATATTACTTGACGAGCGTACACTTGCATGATTAAGCAATTTGCACTTTTTATTGCATATCTACAAAAACACAATCATGTAAACGCCTATCAAGTTTTTGGCGCCGTTGCTGGGGAAAAATATTTATTTCATTGTGGTGTTTATGCTAATATCAACACTAAGTACTTCTTTGGTACTTCAAACATTAGTTTTGATTTAATTCTTGATACTTTATTCTTTTTGTTTTGTGAAAAAAAAAACTTGCAAGTATGTTAGGTTGTATGCGACGAGATTATGCTAAAATCTTATTCCTTTGGATCCTGAGATCGAGAGAACTTTGAAAAGAATTATGAGGGATAAGAGAGAAGCAGTTAGAATGGAACAACTACCTATGGGACCGATGGAAGAAAATAGAGAAGATGATGTTGGTTCGATTAGAGGAGGTAGTATACACCCTGATGCTACAAATATGGATACTATGTTGCCACCTATAAGAGATTATGGCCACCCATCTGCGGTTACTGATCATAGTGAATTATGCATGCATTTCAGTAAAATTTCTATGTGTTTTTATAACTCAATTGCATGATTCACATTCATATTCACTAATATTGCGCTTAATCCTCCATATTATAATGTTTTATAGGACATGGTGATATAAGAATAAAAAAGGAAGCTAAAGAATAAAAGAAAAGACCCATGAGAATAATAAATGAGAAGGAAGCAAGATTCTCAAAATACAATGCATAGTTACCCACATTGCGCGAGTCCTTCGATGTAGTGTGTGGGAGGTCCTACGCCACAATGAACTCGCCAGCTGAGGGAGAAGTCCAAAGAGTTTCGGGTACATCACGGGCGTGAAGACCCTTCGCCGAGACGTAGTGAGGTTTTCTTTTAGAATCGGGAGCATTAAAAACTTTGGAATTCTAGGCTAATGATGGGCCCACGTCTCGAGATATAAAAGAGAAGCATTTTTGTGGCAAAAAGTGGGGATTCAGAAGCAGACGGGAGAGAAGGGGGATTAGGAGGCATACGAAAGAGAAGGACATACGGACAGAGGAAGATTGGAGGAGACGGATTCTGAGAGATCGTGAAGATGACTTCTTCCTCGTATTTCTTCGATCTGTTCGATGTTGCACCTCGAATGTAATGAATATCATCATGAACTAACTTTTCCTAAATATTTTGTCAACCCTAACAAGACCATTATGGATTAATATATTAATTGTGGTTTATTTAATATTGTTATGAATTGTATGATCGCTTTTAATTCTGAATTTAATCACATGTTATTTGGCCAATTGTGTGGCATGCTATTGCTAGAGTCCAAATCGAGAGAAGATGACTTGATATGTGGATACGGGTAAAGCAACACTTGGTCAATCAGTGAATGTAGATATCCCGCATTCCAAGTATAGCACTAAGGTTTGCACTTTATGCATCTCGAGTCAAGGGTCAAGGTAGATGCAATACACTCCATCAAGTAGGATAGCAGATATATCTCAAGAGAGAATCTCTTGTAGGCACGATCAACCCGCTAACCTAAATCATACAAAATATTAAATAAATACGCTATCTAGGTTAAAACTATCGTGGTAGGTGATGGCAAACCCTAGCTTTTCTCATCATTACTTTAAATCAAAATTTTAATATTAGTTTTCGAATTAGTTAAATTTAATTATAATTATAAGACCTCGATCAATATTATCCAAAGCTACTAAACTAGTATTCAAAGATGCTTCTTCGTGGGAATGACACTTGAAGAGCCTTTACACTACGTGAACTCGACGCGTATACTTGTGCTTACGGGCCTGCATTATTACTTAACTTTTACACACTCACTATCAGCCCGTCAAGTTTTTGGCACCGTTTCCGGGGAGAAGTTTAGTGTTGATATTGACAACAGTGCTATAGATTCTACTTTGGATAAATTTTATTTTATTTCGTTCTTTTTACTTATTAATCATTTTATTATTCTTGTTTTAGTTATTTCATTTTATTTCATCCGTGTTTGACTCGTCTCACTTCATACTGCGGATTTCGTGAAAGTAATTAGTGTGCATGCAAAGACAAGATCCTGAACCAGAACGGACATTACATCGATTACATAGAGAAGCACACGCAACCCAATCTAAAATCATGCAGAATCAAGAAGATGAAAGGCGCTCTAAGATGTGAATGGAACTACGTGGATCGTAATGGACATAATCATAGAAATCGTGCCATTAGATCATTCAGATGTACCTCTAACGAATCCTCATATGCTACTGAGTTCGCCTTGCCACTTACAAATGCTCACGGCCATACGACGACCACCCATTCAGTTTTTAACAACTTTGAGTCAAAGGAGTAACTCTTCAAATGCTCCACAATACACATTTACGGGTCGCTTCTGAGAATCCGAATGCACATCTGACAAGTTTTATTTGTCTGCAACACAGAAGTATAATGGAGTAAATGTGTAATAGCTCTTAGGATTGTGCCTATTTCACCGGGCCACTTAGCGACCGAGCTAAGCATTGGTTGACTAGCCAACCACTGGATTTCATTACCTCATGGAATGACTTGGTGCAGAAATTCTTGACCAAAATTTCCCCACCCGTAAAGATCACACAACTGGTGCAAGAGATTAATCACATTCGCATTAATCTGGTGGGAAAACTGAAGAGGCCTCAGAGAGATTTTATGAGCACCGAGGAGATGCCCACATCATACTAAAGTTAATTAGGTGGATGCAAAAGACACTTTCTATAACTACAGTTTAGGAGAATCGGGCCTAGACAATCATTGATGCCTCAGCAGGAGGTGCCCTGATGAAGAAGACTACAGATCAAGCCTATGATATATTAGAAGATACAACCACTAATACTAATCAGTGGCCTCGAGATAGAGCAACACCTAGGAAGTCCATAGCGGGAGTAGAGACAGAAGTTCTCAGTAACTTGGTAAACCATGTCGCGCAGTTAACTAAACAACACAACAAGGTACAGTGAATGTTATTCAAAATAACCTGTGGGAGATCTACGAGTCTTGCGGAGGACAACATAGTACTATGGACTCCGTCACGCGCACGACACAGAGCAATCACCGTATGTGAATCAAGAAATCAACCACAAGAGGATGCATGGAGGTAATACTCCATCGAATGTGTACCGTAACCAACATCAAAATCAAGGCCAAGGTTGGAGAGGTAACCAGAATAATAAGAGTAATCAGAACTATGGCTGGAGGAACAACCAAAATAGTATGCCACCACTTCAAGCGAGTAAGCCACCACCTGAGAAGAAAGTAGATTTGGAAGAAGCCTTAGCTCATATGATAACTTCCCACAAAGACACATGAACAGATCATACATGATTCAAACCAGTTTAGTAGCTACAAACCAATCCACCTATTACGTAATCAAGGAGCCCAACTCGTAAAACCCGGGAAGTGCAAATAAAGCAACGGCCACATTGTCGGGATCGAGAGGCAGCACATCATTACCTAGTAACCCGAGGTGAACCCGAGACGAAGGTAATGAGCATGTAAAAGCCGCCACATCGAGAAGCGAGAGATTTAACAATACTCAGGGCGCCCACCAAGATGTGAGGTAGAAAACCGAGGGAAGGAACCGCACTGGGCTCGAATGACAAGATAGAAAGGGAACAACCCCAAGAGAAAAAGTATGGAAGAAGAAACTGAGACTAAAGATTGAACAACCACGACTGAACCTTACCGCGCCCAATTCCGCACCCCTCAACGTCGAAAAGAATAAACCGACAAGCAATCTCACAAAGTTTAGAAGTGTTCATGAAACCCAAGACATCAACATTCCATTTGTCGGGATGCTAAGTAGGAACAGATGCCCAATTATGTCAAATTCATGAAGGATATAATTGGGCTGTTAGAAAGAAGACCCACTTCGAGACAATGAATCTCACCGAGAATATAAGGCTATCCTTAAGAGGAAACTCATTACCAAAAGCCGAAAGACCTATGCAAAGCTTTTACTCATTCCTCAGACCATCAACCCATCTGAGAGAGCTCTCGTGTGACTCTGGAAGCAGTATTAACCTTATGCCGTTATCCATATCTCAAACCATTGGGATTAGTGAAGCTCAATTCCTACTACACCATACACTCCTTAGCGCATGCAAAGTCACCAAAGCATCCCTGGGGCGGTTGATAGAAGACATTCTGGTGAAGGTAGGCAAGTTCATCTTCCCGACAGATTTCATCGTTCTGGACATGGAAGAAGATAAAGAAATACCCATAATATTGGGTAGACCATTTCTCGCAACTGGTAGGGCAATGATTGATGTGCAGTGGGGAGAGTTGAAATTGAGAGTGCAGAATGATGAGGTCAAGTTCAATGTGTTCGAGGCTGTGAGACACCCTGGCAAAGAGTGATACATGCCTATCAGAAACAAAAGAGGCTATGTCTAGCCAAAGTGGTCTCAGTGACTGGAGACTAGCCCGGTATAAAAAGTGAATCAAAGAACTGGAGAAGAGGCCAAGAGTATGTGAATGGATGGACCTTCCATCCTAATAAGGAAATACTACGAACCCTGGGCAAAAATACCCAAACGTCGTTGCCATCCTTCAACACCACCTAAGACGGAACAAAAGCAAGCCTACCTAGCCATTTGAGGTATGCTTATCTTAGGGACGCTCACATTAACAAAGGATTATTTCAAAGATCCCCGACAAGAAGAGAAGAAGATAAGCTATTGAGAGTACTCAAAGATCACAAGGATGAGCTTGGTTGATTTAGAGGGGATTCGCCCCTCTATGTGTATGTCTCAAATTCTGCTAGAGGATGGTCATAAGCTTTCAGTTATAGTATAGAGGAGATTGAATCTAACCATTAAAGAAGTAGTCCATAAGGAAGTACTGAAGTGGCTGGATGCCGGGGTTATTTATCCTATTTATGACAATGCATGGGTGAGTCCGGTACAGGTTGTGCCTAAAAAGGGAGAACAATAGTGATAAAGATAAAGAATAATACATTGTTGCCTCTCAGAATAGTCACGTGTTGGAGACCAGTGATCGACCACCTAAAATTGAATAAGGCTACCTAAAAGATTCATTTTTCACCGCATTTCGACATGTTAGATAGGTCAAGTGTGGCATGAATACTACTATTTGGATGGGTACTCCGTTGCACCGATCGCTTATAGTCTCTATAGAGGATCAAGAGAAGACGACATCCACTCGCTCTTATGGTATATTGGCATTCGCTGATGCCCTTACGCTCGTGCAACACCGTGCATATTCATTATCAGATAGATGGCCATATTCTCGTATATGGTTGAAAAATACAATTAAGGTGTTCATGGATGACTTTCGCATTGGGAACTCCTTTGACAATTTCCCCTGAAACCCGAGGTCGGTGTCATTAGATGTGAGGAAACACCTGTTGAATCGGGAGAAGTGCCACCTATGGTACAAGAAGGCATAGTACTTAACGGGATTTCCGCAAAGAGGAATAGAGGTAGACAAAGAAAAGATTGAGGTAATAGAGAAACTACCTCCACCATCATCAGTAAAGGGCATAAGAAGCTTTCTAGGACACGTAGGGTTCTATAGGTGGTTCATAAAATATTTTTCTCGGATTGCAAAGCCTTTGTCCAGTTTGCTAGTTCAAGGGACACCATTTGATTTTGATGAGCAGTGTGTGAAAGTATTTTTAGTCCTGAAGGATAGATCGCACGGGTCCCTATAGTTGTAAAGACCGATTAGGACCTCCCATTCGTTTTCAATGTGTGACGCCAGTGACTATGCGATCGGAGCAATGTTGGGGTAGAAAAGAGAAAGGATATTCCAGGTTATCCACTATGTTAGCTGGACTTTGAATGATGCCCAGCTAAATTACGCCACCACTGAAAAAGAGCTATTGACCATTGTTTTTACCTTTGGAAAATTTAGGCCCTACTTGATTGGAAATAAGGTAATAGTGCACACTGACCACTCGACCATTAAGTACTCACACCGAAAAAGGATACAAAACCGACTAATACGGCAATTCTATCAGTAAGAATTTGACCTAGAGATTAAAGACAATAAGGGAACAGAAAACCTAGTCACGGACCATCTGTCACTTGCTAGGAAGCGGGTTGTAGATGAGGTACAGGTTAATGATAATTTCCCAGATGAGCAGCTCTTAGTAATTGAAGACACAAAGCCCGTTCCATGGTTTGCCGACTATGTGAATTACTTAGTGGCTAAGGTTATCCGTCCCGATTTTAGCTACTAACAGAAGAAGAGGTTCTTTGCACATTTGAAGCACTACTATTGGGAAGAACCTATTTTATACAAGCATCATTGCAAGTGAATCAAGTGATAAGGCGATAAAATCTAAGATGAAATGGGTATTTAATCACTCGCTACACCTTATCATGTGGGGGCACTTGGAGGCCAGGGACAACCAGAAGGTACATTGACCAGCTCGCACGGGCTCAGCTTAGCTCAAGGATGTCACCAAGCTTGTATCTACTGCGGATAAGTGCCAAAGAATGGGCAGCCTAAATAGATGAACCACCCATGCGCTAATAAATTCTAGAGGTTGAGCTATTTGATTTGTGGGATTTGACTTATGGTCCATTCCCTTCATTTAGTACCGCAATCTGTATTCTCTTGCAGTGGACCGCGCTCCAAATGGGTAGAAGCACACGACACGCACTAATGATGCCAAGTAGGTAGCCAAGTTCTTCAGAGCCACATATTTACACCTGGCTCAAGACTACGAGCATTGATTTATACAGATGGAGGTACTCATTTCTGCAACAAGCTGGTTGATAAGGTCTGGTAAAATATGGTAAAGTGTGCATCGCACATCACTGCAGATACTACCTATAGGAAATCAAGGTGCAGAGGTGTCAAATCGAAATATAAAGTCAATTTTGGAGAAAACAATCAATAGTTCAAGGAAAGACTGGTCGAAGAAGATTGATGATGCACTTTGGGCATACAAAACAACATTTAAAATCCCATTGGGTATGTCACCATTTCGACTAGTTTATGGGAAAGCATGCCATTTGTTGGTGGAATTGGAACATAAGGCATACTAGGCAATTAGGCTGCTAAACATGGATAGTAAAGCAAAGTGTGAGAGTAGCGATGTTACAACTAGTTGAATTAGATGAATTCTGCAATGAGGCTTATGAGAATGCTCGAATCTATAAGGAAAAGAAGAAATCTTGGCATGACAAACATATTGTACGGAAAGAGTTTGAGTCGAGTCAGCAAGTCTTATTGTTCAATTATAGGCTGAAACTCTTCCCTGGAAAGTTGAAGTCAAAATGGTTAGGTTTGTTCATAGTGGTTCAAGTACTTCCTTATGGAGGGGTTGAAATAATGCATCCAGAGAAGGGACAGTTCAAAGTTAATGCTCGGAGATTGAAACCGTATTTTGGAGGAGAATTCCATACAGGAAGACAGGACACCATTCTAAGCACACCTGCACAGGATAGTAAGGGTGTGGAAGGTCACCAACGCTCGCTTATTTCCTGGCCTAAGTGTCAGACGTTGTGTGAATGTCGAGCTAACGACTTTAAACATAGCGCTTCTTGGGAGGCAACCCAAGTATTGTGAGATCCCTTTCTTCTTTAAACTTGCTTTATTTTCAGTCTTTTCAATTGCTCTTCGGTACATTTTTCGCTTTTGGAATCTTTACTTTTGTTTGTTTTAATGTGTTGGTGAGTTTTTTAGGGTTGTCGAAGGGTGCAAGCACTATAACTAAAGGGTCTACATGTTCATTACAGTTTGAAGATAGCCAAATTCGTGTTTTTAAAACTTGTTCTAAAATTTATGGTACGCCGCGGCGTAGATCTCTACACCGCTGCGTAGAGAAAAAAAAAAAGAAAGAAATTTTTGTTTTTCAAACTTTATATATTTAACAATATATTCCCACGCCAATGCTGCAGTTTTATCAAACTTTCTCGGGTACGCGAACAGTTTGAACCCTACGCCGTAGCTCTATCAAACTTTCAGTATCGTCGTAGCCAGAGCTCTAAGCCGCTGCGTAGTTGCTGCTTTGTCAGCAAAGATGAGCCCCCACACGAGATAGCGAGCGAAAATTTTGATTTCTTTTAAAAACTACACAGGCTCTTCATTTCCCCCCTACACGAATTTTGGCTGCCCTTTCCGCTCTCTCTCCCGTTTTCTGTGTTTTCCGAGACCTAACCCTAGATCTACCACAATGGATCCACAAAAGTCGATCCCGACAAAAAGAAAGTGATCCGGATCCACCTCGTGGGCGGCATCACCTCCTCCGGAGGATCCCCACAGGTTCATTTCCCAGGAGGCTGAGCTCATCTACCATCAGTCCCTATTCAATTGCTCGTTGGTCCCAGAATGAGGTTTTCCAACATCCAATGCGTTCTTTAACTTCATTATCCAAAACCGCGACTGGCAGACACTCTACGACTCCACCGTCCCCTGAGTAGCCCCGCATTGGTGGCGGAATTCCACTCCAATCGCCATTCAAAGCTCCAAGACAACCGTTTTTTGTCCGAGGTAATTGGGTCGAGTTTAGCGCCCAAGCCATCAACCGGATTTACCGTCATTGGATGACGATTGCGAAATATGTGAGCCTTATTTGCAGACACTTATTAAGAACGCTTGATGTAGGAGCTCATAAAGGTCCAAGGTATGTGGAAATGCCAACCATCAACAGGTGACTTTACCAATTTTCAGATGCACTCCCTTACGTCGGTGGCTAAGGTCTGGTATAATTTTTTGTGCATAAAAATCAAGCCTACCCTGCACCTTAGCATAGTCACAAAGGACAAGACGATTCTTCTCTACGCCGTGACCCAGGGCTTCCAGTTTAATATTGGGTTCGTCATTGAGAGGGGGTTGATTGAGTCGACCCAAGGGAGACACACTAGGGCCTTGATCCACCCCTCTCTTATTACTCAGTTATGCCAACTGGCCGAGGTCCAGATGTTGGACTCCGAGGAGCAAACAACGCCACCATACCATCGCCTAAGGCGAAGCCTGGGAGCCCCGGGCGATTCAAGAGGAAGCCGACAATGATGCAAAGAGTAGCCGCCCTAGTGAGGGCGATCCGAGGATCACTTCATCCTGAGGTCCCCTCCAGATCAACCTACCCCTAGCGTATCAGATTCATGACAGCCACCGCACGGCCACGCATATCGATAAGTCTCAGGAGCACTGTGTTGCCCTGAGTCAAGATATGGACGCCATTAAGGCCGAGATGGCCATCATTCGCTCCAACCAGGACCATATCATGCAGCAGTTGGTTCAACTCCTCTCTTTTCACACTCCGCCACCACCACCGCTACTGTAGTGATTCTCTGGGACGTATCTCTATGCCCTTATTTCTTTCTCTGGCCATTAAGGACACCGCGCGAAGTTCGGGGGTGTATGTTGGTGTGTGTGGGCGCATTTCCGGTGGCTTAGTTTGATTTTTTTTTTCTGCATGTTTTAGGTCTAATTTTTGTTAGTTTATTTTTTCAGCATGTTTAAAGACCGAGTTTTGTCTATTGCGTACTAGTATGTTCAAGGCTTATACTATTATGATATTTATAGTTTTTAGATTTGGTATTAATTGTTCTCAACTTTAGTCTTGGCCATTATTGCAAAAAGGGTAGTTATAGTAATCGCAGAATGACTGTGTTTTGAGTAAATAGGGAACTCCAAGGTTGTTTGATGATTGTGACTGCATTATAAAAAGTTGAGAATGACCATGTCTGGCCACCTATTTTAGATTTAAAGAAACCATTTCCCGAAGTAAGCTATCGCACACACACACACGTGATCTTCAGGGTATGCCTAGACTCAGGACTCAACATACAAGAGTTCTACGAACCTTGGAAAGTTTAAACACCTAAGTGATGGGACACCTTAGAAAAAGAGGATCGTTTTTGAGCCCAAATAAATAAATAAATAAATAAATAAAATGGAGAAAAGAAAAATGCCAAAAATAAGCTTATGGCTTGGAATAAGTGGATCAACCAATCGGAATCTCGGGCACAGTTCGAGGGGCTTTTCAAAGCCTATTTCCCTAGGCTAACTGGCCGGGAGCCATTGACTTCACTGCCCGCTACATGGGACAGAGGATGGATGATTTCCACGCCTGGTGGCCTCAAGGTTTGGTCAGAGTGTTCTGTGGTGAAGTTCGAGGGGAATCGAATGCTCTGGGTGTCTCTTAACTAACTCGGTGGGGAGTCACCACGGATCCCTCGCCACAGAACCCCTTACCTAAAACTTCGCCCTAAGACTTTCCAATTTTATCTTAGGGTTAATCCCTTTAGGATTAGTCAAGTGAATAAATTGCAGGCTCTCATCCTTGTGTTAAGTTATTCCAAAAGGCAATTTAAATTCAAGTTTGGGGGTAATTAGTCGAAGCCATACATTGAGATCACACTCCAACCCGCACTATAGACTCCTCGGGAAAGGTTATCGAAAGCACTAAAAAGGGGGTTGACCTGCTCGTCAATCGAGACTAATTCTTTGTAGATTCAAAGCTAACAAACCTAGGTAGTCCCTGGATCTAACAAATTGGTTCATGTTGACCCCTTTGTATTGGTATCATGTGTACTGGACCCATATCGTCAGTGTTAGTTACGCTTTATTCTTGCATGCCCTGGTTAGAGTATGTTCTTGCTTGGGGACAAGCAAGAAACTAAGTTTGGGGGTGTTGATTAGAGTGAATTATGCATGCGTTTTAGTAAAATTTCTATGTATTTTTATAACTCAATTGCATGATTCATATTCATATTCATTAATATTGCGCTAATCCTCCATATTATAATGTTTTACAGAACATTGCGATATAAGAATAAAAAAGGAAGCTAAATAATAGAAGAAAAGACCCGGCTGTAGAATAAATGAGAAGTGAAGCTTAGCCGGGTATCGAGGCGGGTTAAGCACTCCACGTCAAGGGCGTAGTCCTTGCAAAAGAGCGTGGAGGTCTTACGCTAAAAATAACCAAAGGAGGGAGGAGTCCAAGAGCCTTCTGCACGTCGCATAGCTACCCTTCGCGGCATACGAGGTTTTCCGTAGAATTGAGAGCATTAAAACCTTTGAAATTCTGGGCCAATGATGGGCCCGCGTCTTGAGATATAAAAGAGAAGCATTTTCGAGGAAAAAAGTGGGGATTCGGAGGCAAACGGGAGAGAAGGGGGATTTGGAGGTAGACGGAAGAGAAGGACATACTGACAGAGGAAGATTGGAGGAGACGGATTCTGAGAGATCGCGAAGACGGCTTCTTCTATATTTCTTTTCCTGATTCATTTGATGTTAAAAATCTTTCAGTCTGTAATGAATATCATTATGAACTAACTTTTCTCTCTAGGATTTTGTCAGCCCTAATCGCACCATTATGGATTAATATATTAATTGTAGTTACTTAAGATTGTATGAATTTCTAGAGGATTGCTATCTAATAATCACATGTTATTGGCTTGGCTAATCAGGGCATGCTATTGCTAGGAGTCTGAAATCGAGAGAAGATGACTCATAGGGACATGGGTAAAGCAACACTTGGTCAATAAGGGAATAGATATATCCCGCGTTCCAAGTGTAGCACTAGGGTTTGCACTTTTATGCATCTCGGAGTCAAGGGGTCGAAGTAGAGATGCAATACACCCCACTAGCGAGATAGGCATATATATCTCGAGAGAGAATCTCTTGTAGGCATGATCAACCCGCTAGCATAAATCATATGAAATATTAAATAAATACGCTATCTAGGTTAAAATCCATCAGGTGTGGTAGGTGACGGCAAAACCCTAGTTTTCTCATCATTACTTTAAATCAAAATTTTAATATTAGGCTTTCCTTGAATTAGTTAAATTAATTATAATTCACTATAAGACCTGATCCAAATATTATCTAGGTCACTAAGCCAGTATTCAACATGCTTTTTTTTTTTGTGGGAACGACACTTGACGAGCCACTACACTACGTGAACTCGACGCGTATACTTGCGCGTACAAGCTTGTATTTTTTCTTAACTTTTACACACTCACTATCAGCCCATCAGTTACTCCACCTGTGATCAACAGACTAGCAATACAAGCGAACATTTCGACCTCAAGTCCATCACTCTCCATTTATTGCTAGGAATTCGGGCCTTACCTGCTGGCACATGAGGATTTGAATGTCTATATCCCGAATTTTTAAGCAGGTGATACTACAAAGTGGAAATATAAATGGGTGAGCTATTTCTCATCAAGGAGAAAGCTGGGCATTAGCTCATTTAGAACCGCTAGATTCAATAACATCATGGGATGATTAATAGAACAAATTTATGGCTAGATTTCCGACCATCAAAAGCGTAGTGTCGAGAATTGACATCAAAGAGTTTTTATCAATATGAGGGAGAGTCATTCTACGGCTACTGAGAGATTCAAAGATCCGTTAAGAAAATTCCTCAATTATAGTTTTACCAAATGGATGCAAGTCCACCATTTCTATAATGATTTGAGTCGTCCCACAAGGACTCTCATTGATGCTTCTACTGGAGGAGCGATTATGGGGAAGAATGAAGTAGAGGCTTATCAAATTCTTGAGAACATAGCCTTGAATGATTGTCAATGTCTAGTTGAGAAAGTAGCACCAAAGAAACTAGCCGGGTGTTTGATCAGGACATGTTCACAAACTTATCTACTCAAGTGTCTACACTCTCAAAGCAACTACAAGCTTCTCAGCAATTAGGTTCTCAATTATCTTCACATAAGGTTGAAGAAAGCCCACTTGCATGAGAGCATTGTCATGGACCTCATCCCATATCTCAGTGCCTAATGATTAATGTCGTGGGAGATTTAACTATTTAATAAGCTCAATATGTGGCGAAGTTCCCTCAAAACCAGAACTTCAACCCATATGGTCAAAATTACAATCCGAGGTGGAAGAACCATCCAACTTTTCATGGAAAAATCAGAATGCGGGTAATCCTCTGGAGCAAGTCAAACCTCTCCAACCACCTCAAGAGAAGAAGTCGAGTCTAGATCTGAAAATGGAACAGTTAGCTGATATGCATATGAATATGATGAAGTCACATGATAAGTCCAAGAATGAGACTATGACGTCACTGAACAATCAAGCAGCTCATCTCCAAAATTTAGAGGTCCAAATGGGCCAAATGGCTTCGTTATTGAGCGAGAGGCAACAAGGAAATTTGCCTAATACTTCAGAGGTCAACCTAAGGAGAGAAGGAAAGGAGCACTGCAAAGTTATAACCCTTAGGAGTGGTAAGACTTTGGAACAGTCAGTTGAGGCCTAAGAAGAGGATGAACACCTTGCGTAGTGAGAAAGCAAAGGCTAAAGTCACCTCGAAGATGCTGGAAAAGCCATCAAGAAACCAAATTCTAAGTCCACTAGAGAAAGTCGAAGCGCAGAAACCTTCTTATGATGAGAAGCCTATTATCCCGTAACCACAGAGATTGAGGAAGAACAGATTGGATAAGCAGTTTGGCAGGTTAATGGATATTCTCAAAAAGCTTCACATCAACATCCCATTTGTTGAAGCACTTGAGCAATTACTGGGATACGTGAAGTTCATGAAGGACGTCTTATCAAAGAAAAGGAAGTTGGGAGACTATAAGATTGTCGCTGTCTTGGAAGAATGTAGTGCTATATTGCAAAAGAAGTTGCTACCTAAGTTGAAAGATCCAGGTAGCGTCACAATCCCGTGTGCTATTGGGAATGCAGTATTTGAAAGAGCCTTGTGTGATCTAGGTGCGAGCATTAATCTTATGCCATGGTCACTCTTTAAGAAACTGAAATTGGGAGAAGCGCGTCCTACTACAGTCACCTTGCAGTTAGCAGATCGGTCACTAACTCATCCGCATGGTATCATAGAGGATGTGCTAGTGAAAGTGGACAAATTTATCTTTCCTACTGATTTTATCATTCTAGACATGCAAGAAGATAATGAGGTCCCATTATCCTCAGACTAATTCATTCTAGCCATGGGAAGGGCAATGATTGATGTGCAAAAAGGTGAACTCAGGTTGAGAGTTCAAGAAGAGGAAGTGACATTCAATGTTTTCAACGCCATAAAGCATCCACACGATAATGACAGTTGCTTCAGAGTGGATGTGCTAGAGGCTATAGTGTCTAGCCAATTGGGTCCTTCAGAACCATTGGAGACTAGCCTGACTCATGATGACCCTTCCTCTTATGAAGATGAGACAGTTCAGGAGTATGTGAAATGGATGGATTATTTCGATCCGAATAGAAGAAAGTACTTTGAATCTTTGGAAGCTAGCCCAAGCCGATTGACTCCCTCTATTGAGAAACCCCCTATTGTGGAAGAGAAGCAACTCCCCAATCATTTGAGATATGCTTATCTTCGGGAGAACTACACTACTAGTCATTTCATCCTCCCTCTCGAACATGGAGGAGGAGAAATTGTTGAAGATCCTTACGGAGCATAAGAAAGCTATTGGATGGTCCCTAGCTGATATAAAAGGGATCAGGCCATCTATGTGTATGGATAGGATATTATTGGAGGAAGATAGCAAGTCGACAGTGGATGCCCAGAGACGCTTAAATTCTTTAATGAAATAGGTGGGGCTCTAAGGAGGTACTTAAATGGTTGGGAGCAAGTGAGTGATATATCCCATCTCTCGACAATTACGGGTGAGCCCTATTCAAGTGGTGCCCAAGAAAGAAGGAACTACGGTGATAATAAATGAGAAAAATGAACTGCTCCCGACCAGAACAGTTATAGGATGGAGAATTTGTATTGACTACCGGAGACTGGATAAAGTGACCAGAAATGACCATTTTCCACTTCCATTTATTGATAAGATGTTAGATAGACTCGTGGGGAATGAGTACTTATGTTTTCTGGATGGATACTAGGGATACAATCAGATCACCATTGCCTCGGAAGATCAGGAGAAGACCACCTTCACATGCCCTTATGGCACATTCGCTTTCCGGAGAATGCCATTTGGGTTGTGTAACGCCCGTGAACCTTCAGATGCATGATGGCAATATTTTGGACATGGTCAAAAATCCATCAAGTTTTCTACGGATGATTTCTCCATGATCGGGTCTACATTTGATGACTCCATCTATAATCTCGTAATCGAAAAGGCTCATGGAAACCAATTTAGTTTTTAAATCGGGAAAAGTGCCACTTTATGCGAAGGCATAGTATTTGGGCATCGTATATCTCAGCAGGAATTGAGGTTGACTGAGCCAAGATTGAGATAATAGAGAAACTGCCTCCTCCCACATCAGTAAAGGGAGTACGTAGTTTCCTTGGCCACGCAGGTTTTTATAGACGATTTATCCAAGATTTCTCAAAAGTTTCAAAACCTTTGTCTAATCTTCTTATGCAAGGTGTTCCGTTTGAGTTCAATGAGCCATGTATGAATGCTTTTAAGTTGATGAAAAAGAAGTTGATCTTAGCCCTTATAGTAGTCGCCCATATTGGAATCTTCCATTTGAACTTATGTGTGATGCAAGCGACTTCATAGCCAAATGCTTTAAAGCCAAAAAGAAAAAAGTCTTCTATGCCATCTACTATGCTCGAATGTCGAATGATGGAACTCAATTATGCCACAACAGAAAGAATCATGGCATTGTGTTTGCTCGACACATCTCGCATCTTACCTTAGGAAAACAAAACTATCAGATTCACATATCACTCTACACAAAATACTTGATGACGAAGAAAGACGAAAACCCCATGAGCCTACGACATAGCCAATTATCTGCATATTATTCCACCTCGACCTCACTTATCAACAAAAGAAGAGATTCTTTGAGGAAGTGAAGCGCTATTTCTAGAAGACCCAATCCTCTTTAAATAGTGAGTCGATCAGATTATTTGAAGGTGTGTGCCGGAAAGTGAAGTGGGTGAGATACTGATGCATTGCCACTCTTTAGAGTGTGGGGGTCATTTCAATGGATAGAGAACAACGACCAATGTACTACAATCGGGCTTTTATTGGCCCTTTATATTCAAATATGCACACTTGTTTACAAAGTCCCAGGATCTGTTAAAGGATCGAACATTTGGAAAAGAAATGAAATGCCATCGGACGTATTCTAGAGGTAGGAATTTTTCATGTTCGTGCATCGAATTTTACGGGTTTTTTTCCATCATCCTACGGGCACAAGTACATACTGTGGCAAGGATTACGTGGTCCAAATGGGTGAAGCCATTCCAACCATTACTTGTGATGCTGGGCAAAGCAGGGCTCGCATTTCATCAAAGTAACATCTTTTTAAGGTTCGGGACTCCTAGAGCGGTAATCAGCGATGAAGGCTCACATTTCTATAACAAGCAATTTGTGTTTCTCCTGGCCAAATATGGGGTGAAGCATCGGGTATCACTTATATACCACCCCCAAAGAAATTGGCAAGCTAAGGTGTCGAATATGGAGATAAAAAAATCTTAGAAAAGATAGTTAATGTGACGAGGAAAGACTGGGCGAACAAAATTGATGATAGCTTATGGGCTTATTGAACAACGTTCAAGACCCCATTGGGAATGTCTCCGTACAGGATTGTCTATGGCAAGGCATGCCACCTACTTGTAGAACTGGAGCACAAGGCATACTAGGCAACTAGAATGCTGAACATGAATCTCGAAAAGGCTGGGAAAAAGAGGATGCTTTAGTTGAATGAGCTGGATGAACTTAGGCAGAATGCATATGACAGTTCAAGGATCTATAAGGAAAAGACCAAGGCATGGCATGACAAGCATCTAGTGGATAATGAGTTTAAACCGGGACAACAAGTATTGCTATTCAATTCAAGATTGAAATTGTTCCTAGGAAAACTCAGGTCAAGATGGTCTAGGCCGTTTGTGATCACCCAAGTTTTCCCATACGGTAGTGTTGAGCTGATGCATCTTGAGAGAGGTCGATTTAAGGTGAATGGGTAGCTAGTGAAGCCTTACCTTGGCGGTCAATTCGAGAAGCACAAGTCCACCACAAGTTTGAAGCCACCATAAGCAATGCTCGAGACCACGAAATTATGGTTTGCCATAAGTTTTCTGTGATTGAGCACTAGTTAGCGACACAAACTCTGGTCGAGCTAACGACAAGAACAAAGCACTACTGAGGCAACCTAAGCTTTTAAATTATTTCGTCAATAGTTTTTCTTTTTTAAGTTTTTTAGATTTGATTTTGCTTGTTTTAATTTCATGCATTTCAGGTTAAGCATTGTTTCAGGTTTTCAGGTTGCCGCTGCTAAGGAGAAATAGCATGGATAAATTTTCAGGTGTGCTTTAGAAGAGTAAAGCTGAATGTAGGAGTTTTCTACACTTAGAAAATTCAGAAAAATCTTAGTCGATGGTCTCGAATGTCGCTGATGCTGGAAAATTTCTGGACGTCGCGACGCTGGAAAATACCTCCTCGGAACGTCGCGGACATCAGGGGTTCCAACGCTATGACGCTGAAAATGACTTCTGAACGCCGCGATAAAAGGTCTAACGCCGCGACGTTAACCTCGTTTTTAGGAATAGAAACGCTCATACTCTCACCAATTTGAAAACCCTATGCTCTTCGATTTTTGTGTGCTCCAATAAATCACCCAAGCTCATCTCGTTTTTATCCTTACCAACCTCAAAAGCCTTAGGCACGTCCTAGTTCCGCAAACACCAATGTCCACCGTCATTTGGAGACCTTTTTTTCGGGCTGATTTTTGGCGCAATTCAGGTCTCAATTTAGTTCTCTTGCCATTTTTTCTGGGCTGTTTGTGTCCAAGAAGGTACCCTAGGGTTAGTTGGGTTGGGGGTTATAGACCTAGTTGCCTTCAATCAAGACCACCATCTCACTTAGTGCCCATTAAGTGTTTGTTCTTTTGCCTAAGTGAGTTTTGGGGGATCTTTTTCCGTCATTTGGTAGATGCATTTCAAATAGGGGTGCGAAAGCCAACTAGAGCGTGATTTCACCCTCCGGATCATCCAAACACCACCCCATCCCGCGCCCAATGTCGAGCAAAAAGCGAAAAATGAGCTTGAAAAGTAATTGGGCCAGTGAAGAACCCTCTCCGGCCTATGACCATGATAAATTTGTCAATGAGAGTGCGACCGAGAAGTTCGACCTGATCTCTGCCAATTGCTCCTTCATTAAGGAGAAGGGATTCCAACATCCTGCCGATTTTTTTTCAAAAAACTATAGCCAGGAAGGGGCCGGCAGCCAGGCTAACCCAAGGCCTATCACCATATTGAAGTGAATTCTACGCTAACCTAGCAACTCATGTGCTCAAGAAGGTCCGGGTTCGTGGGGTGTTGGTAGACTTCAGTGCAAAGTCTATCAATCGCTATTATAATCTTGAGCCGGTTAACTAGGAGGCTTATGATTGGCTTCACGAACCCTAATCCACTCGGGTCCTTAGGATGCTAACAAACTAGCGGTAAGAGAAATAAGTTCAGGGCACGTCGTGGTACTTCAAGGCCAAGCACTGGTCATATCCCTAAGGTGTGGCACCATTTTATCACCTTCGTCTTCATTCTCGACGACTAATGTTTATGAGGTGACAATAAAAAAGGGTATCGCTTCAATTTTGCCATCATTCGTGACATCCCATTTGATGTCGACGTCATGTGAGACGCCATCCTATAACCGGACACTAAATGAACCTCGCACCCCTTTCTCATTTATGGCTCCATGCAAGAACGCACGGGTGCCGCCAGCTGATAATGAGGCCTGATCCATCCCATTAAGGCCATCGTCATATGTAAGATGAGTTGGCATTCCTCGATCCGAGACGATTTATGACTCGAGTCATGAACCTTCTGACGAGGGAGTCGACAAAAGATACCAAACTTTGCTTATACGCAAGGAGACCTTGGGTGAGGCCTTCACAACCATCCACCACTCATCTACCCTCCACCAATTTCACGGAGACGGATGGCCCTGGGCCCTTCCTACCCTAGAGGACCATGTTCAGGACCTCACTTCCAGGTTTGATGCATTATGGGATGAGACCCAAGAGCATCGGGTCACCATGAGCCAGGACATGGATGCACTTCAGGCTGACATATGCACAGTCCTTAGAAACAAGTAGGTCATCCAACAGTAGCTAGCCTAGCTGCTTGCCTTCCATTTGCCACCACCGCCACCGCAATGATCCCTTGGATCGACAGGGGAGTTCCCATCCTTATTTTATTTTCTTGCCAATGAGGACATTGTTCGTTTTTGCTCGGGGCCGCGGGTGGCCTAGCTTGGCTTCATTTACTTTAATCGCTTAGGATATGCTTGTGTATTTTGTTTATGCTTATGTTTATGTTCATATTTGGCCAGCTTATTTGTGCTTATGTGTTAGGTGTTGACTAATTGATGTATATATGAAAAAAAGGCCAAGGGAGTGAATGTGGTAAATACTCAAAAACTGATTAGAAACAAAAGTAAGTGTACTCAAAAACTGAAATGAAAAGTACTACCAACATTCAACCCCTTTCCGCAAGTGCACTGGTCATACAAGTAATAAAGTGGATTCTAAAGTCCGAACACTGTGACGACGAGATCGAGGTTCTAATTGGAATTGATCACCCCGATTATAAGAGCTCTTCACTATTTAAAGTAATTCAACAGGATGGAATAAAATCAATTTAATTGAAATAAAACTGATTTAAAAACTAATCCTAAAATCTACCAAAAAACCCTACTTCTAATTCTAAATGTAAGGAAGAGAGACACTTAGGTATGGGATAATTATTTACAAAACGCTTTGCATTTCATTGAAAGCACAACATTTATGAGTTGAATGCTGGATTTGTCCAAGAGCAATGTAGTATAATTTGGATTTCTTTATACACCAAACATTTCACTAATTAGAGATCCATGTTCCTTTCAAAGACATGAGTCTAATTAGTTACTTGTAAAATCTGGACCCTCTTTTGGGGATTGATTGTTTTTCTTTTCCAATACTAACATTTCTTAGGACTGAAGAAATTCGCCCCATGCACAACATTATAAGTCTTCTCCAATCTAATTTGTATTCATTCTTAAATCTAATAAAATTTTCTATCTCCTTGATTAGCCCATTGCTAACATAGATCAAGATCATTCTATCACTGAGGTGAGACCTCTTAACATTAAATTGATACATCATCTAATTAATCCTCACACCTACGTGCAAATTAAGGATCTATCAAAGTAATCATAGAGTTCATTAGTTCCATAATATTAGTCTAACATACCTTACCAAGGCTCTTTACTCATGAATCTCCATCTCTGTGTCACTCAGAGGGCCTCCTGGAAATCAGAGCAAGATACAACTCTTTTTTAGGTATAAGCTACTAATATTCTGAACAACTAATTATATGACTAGTACCAATTATATAAATTCAGTATTCAAACCCACAAAATAATTTTATAATCTACAAACTGAATGGTTCAAGAATTAATCCCAACCCCTAGAGGGTGCTTAATGTTCCATTACCGATTCCAATCATCACCTAATTAAACAAAAAAGTAAGAAATGAAGAAGAATCAAGAGTCAAGGAGTGAGGAGCAAAAATCCAGATTTTAGCTTCAATCTTGTCTCAAGAATGAAATCGAATCATGATACAAGATCGAAATCTCTCAAATAAAAATAAAAATTTTGCTCTAAAACTACTCTAAAATCTATTAAAATCAAAATTCACAAGAAACTGAGAAAATGGCGCTTAGAGAGAGAAACCCCATAAGAGGTGTTCTCCTGCACCTTCCCGTCTCTAAAAACCTAAAATGAGTATTTATAGTCCTAGGGTGAAATGGGTTGAAAACAGTTTTTCAAAATATCCATTTTCGACATTTTGGTTTTTTCTCGCGGTCGCAATACGCTTTCGCCGCGACATAGTTTTTCTGTCGCATATAGCCTGGCTTCGCCAGAAGAGAAAATCATGTCGCGACAGCTCTTTTGTTGCAAGAAGAAACCATGTCGCGACATAGTGTTCTATGTCACGACATTGTTTCTCTGTTGCAGCAGAAAACATTGTCGCGACATAATTCTTTCATAAACACGACAGGCTTTCATGTGCAAATGTAAAACTTTCATTCAACTTCATTGGCGCTATAACTTCTTCGCTCAACTCGACTCGCTGAGACATCCGGTTAACTCTTTTGGAAACATTTTGCATATTTTCTTACTAAATCACGCTTCCATCAAAAATCATGCAAAACCAAGCTTTAGAGGAATGCCAGAGTTTTAAAATGAATATGGATGTGAAATGTCAAATAGAATGTGGAAATAAATCTCAAAAAACATAGATGAGTTTTTAATTCATCAAACACTCCCAACTTAAAGTTTGGTTTGTCCTCGCTAAAGAAAAGAAACAGCTGCCTGGTCCCTGCCAAATGAAGAGAAGAGTTTATTTCACCCTTTTTTTTAACCAAAATTGAGTAATCAAGTTGCCAAGGTGTACGGATATGTCTGCATCACCCTTACCTTAATATGGAACATATGACTCAAGATGACTTATTCCATTTTAATGTGCACTAATCTCATAATATGCAAATTTAGATCATGGTTCTCATAGTGTGTGTGTGTGGTCTCCCTATCCAAACAATTGCAAGCTATATGAGCTTATGAGAATCGGTGATAAGGCGCATTCCTAAGATAATTTTTTTAGTTCCATAGGCTTGTTGTTCTTATCACTTCCACTAATGTGCACACATAACTCTCAAAGATCAGTAGGTCTTTATGTTTGTAAATGTAAGGTTTGGGTAAGGGCTGAGTAGTCATTTTAGGCTAAAACTTACCCAAACATATATTTTTCTCGCATTACTCTTAATTCATCAGTGATTCTACCACATGACAATGACACTCTCAAGCACCCCAAAATCTATTTAGGTGCATCATTCCATACTCCTCATATCACCCTTCTGCAAAAATTCTACATTATTTCAACATACACCAAGAAGCCTTTTTCTTTAAGACAAGGTTATTAGAGTGGTGCAATGTCCAAACCCCCTTAAGCTTTCTACCAACCCTTATGAAGCTAATCAAGAAATTCTGCACCAATCGGGGTCTTAGGGTGTTAGGTGTCAGGACATCCCTTAGACGGCTTGCTCTAGGAAGTGAAGGCCACAGGCTAGACTCACTCCCTCTTTGACTTTTTATTATATTTTTGCTTTACACTGATATTTTTCTATTTTTTTCCTTCCTTTACCAACCTCTTTTGATTTTCAACTTAACTCATCAACCAATTTGGGCTATTCATGAAAATAACTCCCTCTAAATCCTACCCTCAACAGCACATTTCAATTATGTTCAAATCCTCATGTTATGGGTGAGTTTGGTTCTTACCGAGGATGAGTGGATGTATAGAAGGTTATTGGCCTAAACTTGGTTCTTATAAACCGAATTTTGGGTCTTTAAGGCCCAACATTAGGTACTAGAGGAATATGCATATACATATTAATAAGGCAGCTTGAAAGGGCACAATCTTCCAAGGACAGTCATATAATTTCAAATTGAGTTGTGTTGTTTGTGGGATTTTGCCTCAAGAGACAATAGGAACAAGAGAACCTATGGAGATCAAATTAGATGGATTCTCATAAACCTTCTATAACCTGCCAAAATTGCTTTTCATGGCACGAAGACCAAATGTAAAGGGATTTTGAGAAACCAATGACCAAATAAATTCTATTAGAGAGATAACTCATTAAGCATTAAGTCCTATTATTATCTTGAATATTGTCCATTCTCATGGTTCAATTATGACTTTCATTGACATCACAAATTTACCTAAACAAAACTCACCTATAACTCAAAAGAAAAAAATCTAACTAAAAAAATAAATCAAAATTAAGATGTAAGTTAGAAAGCATCAAAAAAGTCATTATCCATAAAAGCACCAGAAAATTTCATCCTCAAAGTAATCATGTGCAACATGTGGTCTCGACCACTTTGAATAGGAATCTTGAGGATTTTCAGGCCTTGACATTGGTGTATCACCCTTTCTACACTCTTTGCTTCTTCGAGCCATGAGTGGCTGGGAATTTTCAAACACTGTGTAAACAACTTCCTTCACCTCAAATGAGTGAGTTTTGATTCTTCAAAACTCCTTCAATACATGCAAATTCACTACACAATCAAATAATGATCCATAAGAACCTTAAAACAAACAACAAAGCACAAAATTTTTTCCATTGTGAACTCTTGATGCTTGGAATGATGAGCTAAAAATCGAGGTTCAACAAAGGTAAGTGTGTGTGGCTTGTGATGGGTTTCAAGCTTGGAGAGATGATGGATGTGAATTAGGAGAGATGTAATTCAGACTAACAGACGAGACAACTGAAAGGTTAAGCTGTATTTGGTTGAAGGGCAGTATGGCTGGATAGAGTGTAAAGTAGGAAGAAGAAAAATGGGTCGAAGGAGCTCAGAGCCTGCTTTTGGGTAGACTCCGTGGTGCTGGTCACGTCAGCACTCGCCAAGACCCCTGCTCTTCCTCCTTCACCTTGTTATACTCATATCTCCTTCCATTTTAGCTCCAATTAGATGTGTAAGGACTTGTCGAAAGCTCTTTCAATGAAGAATGTGCTCATGGAACCAATTGAGCTCTCAATCAATACAGAAAATCATAATTTCCACGCCACCCAAGGTGATGATTCCCTTTGACCCTCGTGTTCTCCTTCTTGCCTTCTTGCCCATATCACTTGCTATCCTTCATAAGTCCTTCATGCTTATATATTCTCTCAAAATTCCTCCAATAGCAACCCTTAATGATTTCATTCATGCTTAAACTCACCTCTTTTTTTCAATTCTTCTCAAGCATGATCATGAATCTTCCAAATTTATATATCAGGTCAATTTGGTTCATTTCATCTCTAAAACATCAAATTTTCTCAACATTTCGACTCCACTATTTTACACTTCATGAATTATATAATATCGACACTTTCCAACCTCATTGCCTTTGGTGACTTGTAAACTAGTCAGACAAATATGTTGAGCTTCAAACTCACTTTATTCTTAAAACATTAACAAACAAAGTTAAAACACTAATGGGAATTTTCATCCCAAAGAAGGAAAAACAACAAAGTAATTAAAAATATTAAAGGAAAAGATAAAAGAGTGGATAGAATCTTATTTCTTAGCCCGGCCGTTCCCAAGAAGCCGTTTCGCTTTAGAGTCTAGCTGAGGACTCATTGTGAAAAGTACTAGTGCTTCCATCACCAATCATCCATCTTGGACAACACTTTCTTTTCACAATCATTCAGCTCTATATCCATTTCTTCCAAGACTTTGAAGAGGGAAAAGAAGCCCATAATCCCCTTGAATTTGTGGTCATGGTTTAGCCTAATAACTTCTTCCAAATACCCCTTTATGTGATGCAAATGCAAATACATTATGCTTAAGGAGAACTGTTCAAACATGTGCCCTTTTGATGGAAGCAAGCTGCAGAATTTTCTGCACATTGTTCTTTCTTGCTCCGTCAAAGGTAATGGATGGTGAAGATTGAACTTTGCTTTCTCCTCACCCACAAGCAAGGCGAAGTTCCCTTGTTGATGTCAATCCATGCTCGCTTCGAGGAAAGAAGTGGTCTTCTTAATATCTTCAATTTTTTTAGATCCCCTTTAATGCCCCAAGCCACAAAATCCATGGGGAAGGTAAATGTGTCAATCTTCACCAAAATGTTTTCAATGGCCATTACTTGAATTTCTTCTTCGAATTTCAGTTTATCCACTAATGACTCTTCATCCTCTAAGTTATTTAGAAGTGCATTGTTCTCAATTTCCAACTCATTTTCACTTTCTTCCATAAATTTCAGGATATGAAATTTCTGCACACTGCTCAAAGGAGTATCCTTGCATTCATTGGGATTTGGCAAAGTGTTACTAGGAGAGGTCCTATAGAATTTTTCCTTGAATGCTTGGACCAAGTGTCCTATTCTGAGCTTTTTACGCTTTCAATCTAGCACTAGTGTTGACTTGAAGGCATCTAAATCTGAAATTTCTGCTTAGGAAGACTAATCATCTTCTTGTTCCCATCCAAGGGAGATAAAAATCGCTCCCACTGTGATACAGCTCTCTTCTTCCTCCCTAAAAGTGGGGGTTTGAACTCTTGATAAGGCAATAATTCTTGTTCCATAAGTGGGTCATTGTGAATTCTCGGGTCCAAATGATGAATAAGGAAGTCAGTTAGCTTCTATGGAGGCAAGTCTATCTCCCTTGAATATTCCCTCCATGGCACCTACAAATAAGAAGAAAAAGAAAGAAATAAAGTACAAAAAATACTAATAGTAAAAATTAGCTAAGAAATAAATCACAACCAAAAATAAAAATAAAAATAAAAAATTGCCTAAATTAGCAAATCACCCGTTCTTCAAAATGTAAACTTTCAATGAGAGAAAGTGAACCACGCCAATCCCCTGCAACGTCGTCAAAAACTTGTTGACCAATTGATGTATATATGAAAATATGGCAAAGGGAGTGAATGTGGTAAATACTAAAACTGATTAGAAACAAAAGTAAGTGTACTCAAGTCCGAAATGAAAAGTATTACCAATACTAACCCTTTCTGCAAGTGCACAAGGAGTAGGTAACAAAGCTGACTCTAAAAGTCCGGATATCGCACCACGAGGATCGAGGTTCTCTCTAATTGGGTCCTGATCACCCGATTACAAGGGCTCTTCACTATTTAGGCGACCAAATAGGATGTGGAATAAATCAATTTAATTGAAATAAAACTGATTTAAAACTAATCCTAAAATCTACAAAAAACCTTACTTTAATTTAAAATGTATGAAGAGAGGCACTAGGGATGGGGATAATTATTTACAAAACAGTTTGCATTTCCTTGAAAGCATAAAATTTGTGAGTTGAATGCTGGATTTGTCCAAGAGCAATGTAGTATAGTTTGGATTTCTCCATACACCATACATTTCACTAATTAGAGATCCATGTTCTTTTCAGAGACATGAGTCTAATTAGTTACTTGTAAAATCTGACCCTCTTTAAGATTTGATTGTTTTTCTTTTCCAATACTTCACAACCATTTCTTAGGACTGAAGAATTCTCGCCCCCATAGACAACATTATGCAAACCTTCTCCAATCTAATTGGTATCCCGTCCTTTAAATCTAATAAAATTTTCTATCTCCTTGATTAAATCATTGCTAACACGGGATTAAGATCATTCTATCAATTTGAGGTGAGACCTCTAAACAATAAACTTATACATCATTTAATTAATCCTTACACCATGAGTAAATTAGTGATATATCAAACTAATCTTTTAAAGTTCATTAGTTCCATAATATTAGTCTAACATACCTCCAAGTTACTGATCTTTACTCTCAAGAATCTCCATCTTTGTGTCACTCAGAGGGCCTCTTGGAAATTAGAGCAAGATACAACTCTTTTTTTTTGGTATGTTACCATTCTAAACAACCGATTATATGAACAAGACTCAATTATATAAATTCATTATTCAAACCCACAAAATAATTGAGAATCTACAACTAATGTTCAAAGAATTAATCCCAACCCTGTAGGGTGTTTAATGTTCCTAGATTCCAAGCATCACCAATCAAACAAAAGTAAGAAAATGAAGAGAAATCAAGAGACAACGAGTGAGAGAAAAAATCCAGATTTTAGCTTCAATCTTGTCTAATAGTAATGAAATCAATCTCTATTATACAACACCGGGGGTTCTTCAATAAAATAAAAAATATGCTCTAAAACTACTCTAAGATCTATTAAAAATCAAAATCTGCAGCAAAGCTAAGAAAAATGGGTAGTTTAGAGAGAGAAACCCCATGAGAGGTGTTCTCCCACCTTCCCCATTGCCCTAAAAACCTAAAAAACGAGTATTTATAGTCCTAGGGTGAAATGAGCTTGAAAACAAACCAAAATATCCATTTTCGGCCTTTTTTTTTTGTTTTTTCCAGCATTTTTGTCACAACACAATTTTTTCTATCGCGACATAGTTTTTCTATCGTGACATAGTTTGTTATAAACAGTGGACATAGTTTTACAGTGATGTAAAACCAGGCAACTGGCTTGGGCTACAACTTCTTCGCTTTTAACTCGATGGTGTGAGGTGCTGTTGGAAGTTTTTGAATGTAGAATGTAACCATGATTAGATTTGAACCATTTGATGCTCCAGATGATACAAAAAAAATTATCTTCTCAATGACGCATTGTGAGACATTCGGTTAACTCTATTTTTGGAAACATTTTGCATATTTTCTTACTAAATCACTTGCTTTCCATCAAAAATCCTACAAAACCAAGTTTAGAGGAAATGTTATGAGTTTTAAATGAATATGGATATAAAATTAAATAGCATGTGAAATGAACTTAAAACATAGATGAGTTTTACACCCACTGCTAGGATGTCCTCGCCTTACTTCCCTCAAGGTTTTGTGGTCAGTTAGGTAGTATGTGTGTGTGATGATTGCCAATCAAGGATCCTTTTACCTCTCCAAATTTAAACACAAGCAAGTAACAAGAAAGGATCCTTAGGTTGTTGCATGCTCGAATTACATGCTTCGATAGGTAGTGGATGACATAAAGAGTCACCTCCTCGGTGTTCAAGAAACCACCCAAATTAGTCTACTACACACTCATACATGTGGATCTCCGTGGTATGCCTAGATCCGGACCCGAATTTTACTAACGTTCAAGGAACCTTGGGCGTTTCTAGACACCCAAGTGATGGAACACCTTACAAAAAGAGGATTGCTATCGAGCCCTAACTAAAAAAGAAAAAAAAAGAAAAAAAGAAAGTGTGAATAGAATAAGTGGGATCTTCTAGTCGGAATCCCGGGCACAGTTCAAGGGGTTTTTCAAAGCCTAATGCCCTAAGCCAACTGGTCGGGATCCATTGACTTCACTGCCTGTTACATGGGACAAAGGATGGAAGTTTCTCACAACCTAGGGCCCTTAGGCTCGCTGGAGTGTTCGTGAAGTTCGAGGGGAACTGGTCGCCCGGTGCCCTAACCAACTAGTGGTCACCAACGAATCCCCGCTACAGGAACACTCAACTAAAACTTACTGGCACTAGGATTTCTTTCATGAGTAGGTAGGTTAGTATGAATAAAATGATGTGTTCTTATCCTTTCATAGTTAGACTCTCCTAAATGTGCGTTGAATCTAAGTCGGGGTCCCGCCGAGTTATATGCTAGAGATCATGCATCAAATACACATAGCCTTCTGGGAAAGGCCATTGAAAACTTAGGAGGTTGAATCACTTGTCAACCGAATCGTACTCAGCCTGAATTCTTTCGAAAAGTTGAACAACCTATGATCCTCCTCGAATTTAAAACAAAAGGGCAAGATTTGTGAGCTAGGTTCATTTTTATCCTTCCATTTGGTAACATGTGCATCACACTTGTGTCAAGAGTTTAGCATGTTATACTCTTATGTGTCCGTTTAGACATGCTTTCGCTTGGGACAAGTAAGAAGCAGTTTGGGGGTGGATTTGTTTCAAAACACTCATTACAAACCCGAGATTTAGCGATTTGACTGGCTTCATATATATATGACCTCGCTTTGATTACTTTCATTTAGTTATACTGGGTTTTGCAGGGAAAATGCCGGAAATGGAGCCGCAGAGTCCCGAGAAGATCGTGCGTAAAACAACTTCAATGTCGTGATCGCCCAACCATGACGCTCCAACGCCCTCAAGGAAAACTTAACAAACATTATCTCGTAAAGAAGCTATAAAAGGAACTGAGAATCCAATTTGGGGCTTGAAAACATTTGCAAAGTGGGTTAGGCTCGAGGAACTGAGTTTGGAACAAAGGAAAGAAGACTCAGGTCGATCTTAAAGAGAGAGACGGAAGAACTGGGAGATCGTCATTCGACCATCAAGTTTTCTATCCTATTATTAAGTATTGCTTCTCATTTGTAATCAACGTAACACATGAGGTTCTAATTTCGTGGTTTAGGTGCTGGTAGTAAATCGACATGAATACTATGTTAAAGTGTTGACTTTTAAAATTCCATTATCTTATATATATATATATATATATATATTTGTTTTACCATTAACTCATGTTGGTTGAAATCAACATATTAATTCTATGATCAATCTTAATATGTGAGTGGTTCTTTGTAAGGATTCGAGAGAAGTGAATGAAGAATTGACATAGGTGGGTTAATCAATAAACTTGGTAATATAGATTATCAATAATTAGAGGTTTGAGAGTTCTTCAGATTCCATGCACCTTAATGTCAGTCGAGCCAAAGAGCAAGAAACCTAGTGGATAAAGTGAGGTTAAATGACCTTGAGAAAGACTTTAATTACAATAAATAAGAGCCGCCTTGAGAACATGATACTAGATGGGGTATAATGGAACCAAGATTACATAGTAGGACCGGTCCAACAACACCAATACCTTAACCTTTTTCACCCTTTTGATTACTTTACGCCTGAAGCAATACGCTTACATTAGTAGTAATTTAATCTAGTTTACTTCACAAATATCACAACTGCTGGGGTTTGAAGATTAAATAAGTATTATAATTTTGCACTTAGCCCACTACGATTAAGGTTTTCCCCGTGGATCGATATCCATACCTTGAGTACACTATATTACTTGACGAGTGTACACTTGCGTGATTAGGCAATTTGCACTCTTTATTGCATATCTACAAAAACACAATCACATAAACACCTATCAGCACTCTATTGCAACTGTGCACATCAGTTAAGGTTTTGATCACAAAACTATTCTCATGCCTAAGCATACTCCTATATAATCTCCAGTTACAACCTTCCTAACATCGAGCATCTAATTGTTTACTAGTTCTCTTTACCCAACGTAAGTTGTATCCATTTATTATTGCCCACTTTCTAATAGCTCCTTTACATTCAACAACATCCTTAAATCTTTGCATCACCTTGAACTTAAAGGTGGAAAGATCAACTCTTGTGTCATACACATCTTGTCTTGTCTTATTCTTTCTCTCTTTAACAAACAACTCATCCTCATCAATACTTGAGGGTGTCAATGCTCCATCATCATCGATGTCATTGTATGGACTAAGTGGCCTATCACTATCACACTGTCATTGTTAGCTGCATTATCCTCATCTGTACTTGATGGTGCTTGGACAAGACCTTCATTATCCCTCGTCTTATTTAATGATTCTCCTTCTAATTGAAAACTCTTCTCATATTCCTCGTCATAACCCCCACCAGCAGATCTACATTCAACATTCATCTCTGCATTTATATCCTCACTTTCTACCATCTCATTAATATTGTCATTGCCTTTCTCTTTAAGACATTCACAATAAACATCAATTTCACTTTCCCTCACCCATTTTTGCATATCCCAACATCCATGGTCATCATTAAAAAAATGTAATTCCTTCATTGAAACCCAACCCTAGCTTTAGATATGCTATCCTTATAATACTAGCATATGAAATTTTCACGTTCCTTTCCAGGTCAATGTAAGAAAATGTGTCAAAGCTAAAGACATCTAGGTAATTATAATTCACAACATAAGACTATGTGGCTCTATTCTCGTTTAAAACTTCCCACCATGGTGGAAGTTTATGAAATCTTTCGATGATGCTTTTTCAACTGGAACTGTAGGGAGCATGTTGGAATTGGCCAATGATTCGCTAACTCGACGCCTGCTCTTCTACAAAAGTAAGAAACAAGAAGGATCGACGGGGGTTTGCCCGTTGCCTCTTCGATGCCTAAGTCAGTTCTTTTCAGTGGAAGAGAAAATCAACTACTTAGGGAATGAATTTCTTAGGTGTACCTTTCACCGATGGGGTGGCCTAGTATTTATAATGGATGATCGTGATAACTTTCCTAGTTGGATGAGGATATGGATATTTCTCCCATTGGGTGAGGGATTTTATTTCCTTATCATTAACCGATTAATAAGGGATAATTGATAAGAAATTATTAGGAAATATCCTACTTTCCTAATTGGTGGAGGTTGGGTATTTTCCTTTAATACGAATTCTTTGGGCTGATTATATTACCAACCTTTAGCGGGGTGAATTGGCCCTGCTCTAGCCTCGTGTTTCGGGGGATATCATCAAGGGCCGAGCACCGGTACTGGCCCGCTCACCTCCTCTAAAGCCTGTCATTTGGGCTCATGTTCTGGGCCTGCGCACCCATTATTTTAAACCTGACACTTTCCATTCAAAAGAACCTATAACACCAAAAAAAAAAAGAGAAATATAATCAAAATATGTCCCAAACGTAAAAGGCATCCATTTTGGTTTATGGGAAGTTTAATACAACAATATATCACCCATACCAAATATTTCCAAAAAAATGAAGATTTCATAACCATTTTGGTACAATTTTTTATACATTTTAGGAATATTAATATTTTGGACATCATACCAAATATTTCGGAAATCATCAACCAATTGATTAACCTAAAAAGAAAGTAAAACCATATTTCATCTAACAATCTAAGCAGTTGCTTCATATTAACAAAAAGAATTGATACAAATAATCTTTTAGACACCTTGACAAACTATGTATTGGGCAAACTAAGATACTGATTTTTTTTTGCCATGGGAGTCATCGAATACTTGAGTAAGAGAGTCGCCGCGTATTGATTCACTGAAAAAAAAAAAACCATAGACAAAGAGTTGTTGCCGAAATGACAATTGCAGTAATGGAGGAGGAAGATCAAGATTTTTAAAATCAAAAAGTGAAATCGAGGTTTTTTTTTTCAAAGGATGAAAATAACCAAATATTTCATTTCCAAGATTAAAACTAGGATGTTATAAAACGACGTCATTTTGTTTGACGTGGATAAATTTTCCCATTATACAAAGCGACATTGTTTTTGGTTTCCAAGTAGACAAGGGTCTGGGTTCGGATAATTCGAGGCTAGAACTACAACAAATATGGAAGTTGATATATTTTAAAAGCAAGTTTTTTAGTTCAGGATATAAAGACAATACTTTTAAAATTTTTAGGATTTTTATAATCATTTTCCCTAAATGAATATGAAAGTATTAAATGAACAAAAAATTAGACAAAAACAAATTGATTACTAAAATTTTGATTAATTGTATTCATTTTAAAGTTATTTACTTCTTAAGGCATTATCTCTATTAATTTTGCATCTACTTTATGTTAATTAAATATTATTTTAAATAATTTTATCTTAACCTTACTCTTGAATTTCTTCCGTACAAAAAAAAAAAAAAAAAAAACCTTACTATTGAATTTACACCTTTAAAGATTAACACATTACCTTCTCGGGTCCAAATATCAAATTCTAGTATTATACTGCATATTTCTTTTTCGAAAGAGAACAAATTAAAAGAATGCTTATTAATATTACTTGCTATTGTTATTTTTTAAACTTTGAATTGATATTTTTTTCTTGAATTTCATTCTAATATTTATGATATTTCCTTAAACTTCAACAAAATCCAATTATCAATATATGGTCAATTTCCAAATCTTTAGTTATACGAAAAACTGCGCTTATAACTAGACATTTCTAATTAATTTGTTTTTAAAAAATAAAAATCGTATTATTATTCCTTTAGTGTATGGGGAGTGCATCAGGCACGGTCAACAAGAACTAGTCCTCCATATCTTTTAGTCATAATGTGCATCTAGTGCAGCAAGACACTACTTGCTCCATTATGCAAGTCCAAGACGGTAAATCATGACAAATTTCTGCGTATACCTTCATTACAGGAGCAGAGTTAATCTTTCGAGTATTTAAAGGATTGTGTATGGGCCCGTATTAGTAGTTGGAATAACAAGAAGTTGTCTCATGCTGGTAAAGAAGATCTATTGAAGTCTGTCGGCTAAGCCCTTCCCAATTATGTGATGTCAGTTGTGCTTCTTCCGGGGTGTTATGATATCAGGAGAATGTTTATTGCTTTTGCAGCGCAACAAACTAACTAAGGGCAATGGTCTTAATAGGATGAGATGGGATAGATTGTGTTTACCTAAGGCTTTTGGAGAAATGGGTTTCCAACGATTACATGAGTTCAATCTTGCCCTTCTCTGCCTTTCTTTGTAAATGGGGTTGGAAGCTAATGTTAGAGCCAACATCATTGCTAACTCAAATGCTAAAAGCTCAGTACTTTCCCCTTTCTACCTTTCTTCATGCTTCGCTGGGCAATAACCCTATACCTGCAAGATAGTATCTAGGCTACAATAGATATTTTACGCCGGCATAGTGGGCTTAGTATGGGAGATGGTGCTTTCATCCTTGTAACAAAAGACCCTTGGCTTCCAGCGTTGATGAACCGGGGTACGGTTACAAACTAATTTGGAAGACGCAAACAAAGAGGTTGTGGTTAAAGAGTTGTTTCAACCAGAACTCAACAATGGATAGGATTTAAATTCGTATTTATTTAATCCAAGGGATAGAGAGGTGATTCTTAATACTCTTAATTAAGTGCACATCAATCAATGGTATTACTGGGATCGTTGATGATATGGGTTTGATTCAAATAAGATAGTTATGAAGATCAACAGCTATGGATTAAGATAGAGACTGATGATAGATGATACTGGACGCTATCCATCCCCCAAAATGTCGCCACTTCATGTGTCATTTGGCCGGAAGGTATCCTTCCCACAAATGATGACTTGAGGAGTCATATGGTCAATATCCCATTTTTTAATCCGTTGTGTGCTAGGGATAGAGATTCTACCCATCACCTCATTTTGCAATGTCCCATTGCTCGAGAATGTTGGCTCCTCACCCCTTTTTCTTTTACTGATAGACTTGAATCTGTTACTTCCTAGTTCCACCGTCTCACATCATCAATTTCAACAGATAACATTGCATTGGTGGTGATGATATGCTGGGCTTTATGGACTCACCGAAACAAAGTAGTCTGGGAGAGCCAAAGGTGGATTGGCAGGCATATTTTTGAAAATACTGAGTACACTAGAACATCAAGGAGGTTCAACGCCGCGCTTACAAACTTTTCACATTTAGGTCTCATTTGTAGATCCCTGCCACGTTGGATTAAACCCAGACTGAGGTCTGCCAAGCTCAATGTTGATGGAACAATTTTCTCTTAATTGAGATCTATTGGTATTGATGTTCTCGAAATTTATGGGAGGAGTTTATTTTCAAAGAATGGCGTTTCCATCCTTCTTAATTCTGTCTGTATGAAGCCAATAATGGAGTTAGAGGTTTATCATATTCAAAACATGGAAAATGACAAAAGTTGGTGTAAACTTATTCATAGTTGCTTAATGTCTCTAAGAACATTTCCAAATTCTTCATCCCCTTGCTATGTTAGTTGAAGATTGTTTGACTGGGCAAATAGTATGCCAAATATCATTTTCACTTTGCTAAGACTGGCAATTTAATGCTGTCTTCATACTGGTATTGAGAGCAACACGCTTTATGTCGACCAAACCGTATGAAATTTCAAGTTTCTAATGCTCTGCTCCCTAAATTTCGACACTGTGACCTTATCGATCTATAAATATGCAAGTTTCCATCAAAATATAAAAAAATAAAAAATTGTTCCCATGAATATAGATTGAAACATGATCTAACATGCATTTTATTCCCCACTGTTTTCTTACGTGACTCCAAGAGAAAGATGTTTTTTCAGAAGAAGAACAATCATACAAAGACATTAATTAGTAAAAGGCAAAAATATTTTTATTTTTATTTTTATTTGCTTTTGCATATTATGTTGTAGTACTCTGTTCTACAGAATTGATTTATACAAGCCCCGTATGTCTATCCATCCCTTTTTTTTTACTACACTGAAGCACCTTAAAGACAAAAGCAAAAATATTAGCTATTTGAATTGGGCAGTAGAAAAGGAGAGGAAAAACTCAAATTATCTTAGAACCCATTTTGCATTATTTTAGGGAATATTTTTTTAATACACTTTAGTTTTTAGATAGTAAACTGTCTATACTAGTACTCGAACCTGAGACCCCCTCTCTATGCCCTTT